>JBBPUI010000014.1:0-69112 GCA_038094615.1 Heimioporus aff. retisporus | reverse complement strand
TCAGGCTGCTTACATAATACTAAAATTGCGTTCAGCCACTTGCAAGATTTCAGATTACAGCAAATCCTGCAAAATGTATGTACAGTAGTTACCGTAAATATTTGCAAGAAATCTACTCTGTGGACTCGAACTCGGTGTACTCGGCTGTACGGCTAGTTAGTACGCGAGTCGCACACAGGCCCTTTTACTCGAAGCGTGCGTCGAAGGCCTTGCCCATCAATAAGAGTTCGTGCAAGCCGCTGGCGTTAGTGTGATAAAAAAAAGCTACCCACCAACTTTGCATCACCATTATCATAGAGTCTGACCTCACCATGATATTGCACTAGCATTCATGCATGTGCAGTAAACTCCGCTGTGTCATAACCGAAAACCAAACGTAAAATTCGCCAGAAAGCCGGGTATATCAAAATTCAAAGAAAAGGTGGGGTCGTTTTCAATTCTGAACGACCTATAAGGGCCTTGTAACATGCGATTCATGCACTAACGACAATGGATCACAGCAAACATATCGACCTGCGAAACTAGCGTGCAAGAAAATAGCACAGCGGGCGCCGTGAAACAGCGTCTGGCTCAAAATCCTCGCAGGCGACTTCAATTCGCCTTCAGGTCACGCTGACCTTCCGTCGGCGGGGTGCTCGAAAACGGTGTAGATAACAAAGGCATACGTGATCAACGTTAGAATCATCATGGGAACGATCGTCAGCCCAAATCGGTCCAATTGGCGGTGCCATCCCATGGTCGAGATCGTCTCGTTGCCGTACACCGCAACCAATGCCTTGGCCGGAATGATGCTTGGGTCTATCGACAATCCGGATCGAATGTACTGCATGGGGAAGGGTCCGGTCACAACACTGATCGGTATAGCTGAATAACAAAACTTACCGTCGCGAAGAATTCAATGACGCCGCGCCAATACAGCTCCTGAGATGGTGCATTTAATCTAGCTTGGCAAGGGAAGCCCGGAAGGCGATGCTTACTAATTCCCCTATAATGATTCGAGCCGCCTCCTCCTCCGTTGCATTGCTGTTCGAGTAAATGGAATAGAGCGCATCTCCGAGGGTGTTCGTGTTCATGCTCTGCATGGTCCACGAGTAGGAGACCATGTCGGCCAACAAGAACGACAAGTAACTGCTGGCGTCAAGTGGTTGCGATGAGAGCACCGCCACGTTGACAACTCCAGCCGAATACTGCACGCGAGATGTCGTGACGAGGGGGGTAATGGTGCAGACCGTGGACGGGAGGAAGTGGTACTTCCCATTTCCATAGGTAGTCACGTCTAGAACAACATGAAATTTGTTGAAGGCGAAAGACAGTCGAAGAAAACCCCACTGAAAGGTTGCCAGGATAGACCCAGAGTTCGATTGGGAGTGGGGCACACGAGATTGGCAACTAATCCGCCCAGAGGGTTCGCTGGATCATAATTGGGCGTCGTCATGTATTGCTCTTGAGATGGTATTCCTGGTATTTGATAGCGTGTTATTTCACCTATACGTCTTATGGTTACGCCCAGCAAAGTTTTACCTTGACTGCATCCGACCATAATATTCCATGCCCACATCTCGAGATCATCAGTAATACCAGGAAACGAAATGTTTACCGGTGTATATGCGGCAGAAAAGTCCATGTATCCCGCTGAGGTATTATCGATTTGAGAACATGCCACGTCTCCAATTAGTCCTTGTTGAAAGAAGGTATAACTCTGGTTTAGTCCGCGAAAGGCGTGATTCGATGGAAAGTGCACAGAAACATTTGTCGGAACTAGACCGCCTGCGAACGAAAGGCCGAAATCATTGTTTGCAGATCGGGTTGAACCACCATAAGATGGCGCTATGGGGAGTATACCACCTATTTTCGAGGTTTAGTTATACAGGCAGAAAATCCGGTCAACACATACCCGTAGATATGTTGTACTTGACCCCATTAAAATTGAATATCCCCGCCGTACCGGAAGTGTACTGCGCGGCAGTCACGCCGCTAAACAAACTGCCGAAGCCAAAAAAAGTAGATGAATTAGAATTGACTAGTTGTGTTGTTATCGTCCATGTCTCGGAGTCGACCATTCGACGTTACCTCCACTGGTTAGAAGCTTGGAACTAGCCCAATCGCTAGTAATGTCAAGTTCCCATCCAGACGCATCAATAGTGCGAGTGACAAGGCTCGGTGTAAGGAGTGTGGTCCAACTAACATAGCCTTCAGATCGGGCTTATTCATCCAAAGTGAATATCGTTACCTCGACACTTGCAATTTCTCCGTCCCGAATATTGTCAAGGCCATCACGACCAGCTTCAGGTAGCCAAAGCTACTGTGGCCAGTGCCTTTAATCAAGAAAGTCCAAAAACTGGCATGTGCCGCCGGAACCCTCCCGTGCCGAAGCTCAAACGCCG
Organism: Heimioporus aff. retisporus; assembly: GCA_038094615.1. Lineage (NCBI taxonomy): Eukaryota > Fungi > Basidiomycota > Agaricomycetes > Boletales > Boletaceae > Heimioporus > Heimioporus aff. retisporus. The sequence goes on along the minus strand of JBBPUI010000014.1, from coordinate 66,728 downwards.
TTCGGGCAATCGACAGAAAACTGAATGAATTGTGAGCGGTATCGACATGAAGTTCTGAGGAGATCATACCAAGTAGTTAGCACCCACAGTATGGTGGCTATCACTGTGATGAACCATGTTTTCAATGTCGGGTGTGACTGTAACAAGTCAGCGAGGTGGTCGGGAACCACGAGTGGGTCTTCGATGGAAATTGTGGCAAGGAAACTCCATGCAGCAGCAACAAAGACGGTTTGGCCAATGATCGCCACGGAAATCTTGAGTGCTTGCAACCACCGCATGACGGCGTACGATCCATCGATCGCTGGGATGTCGCAGGGGTTATATAGTGGTGTCCACGAGTAATGAGTCACAGGTCCGTGAGGAATGGCAACACAGGCATCTCCAAACTCTGATGGCCGCGGTCCCTCTGAGCGGGCGTAGTGTGAATCACCTGCTAAAGGATGCGAAATGCGCGTTCACATAAACGAAACCAGGGTTTCGTGGCATACTTGCTCCGCACGTCGCGAAAAAAGTTCGATTGCGACGTATGCGCAGAAAAATCGTCCGTAGCCCAGCAGTTTTCTATGCAATACGAGTGGGCAACTCACCGAGAACGCACCCAGTCGGAGGAGCAGCGCGACTGTATCTGAGGACATAATGTTCATTAGTAGTTTGCGAACACAAGAACATCTATAGAGTTCAGAAACGAGCCAAGATAAGTTCAAGTGGCTATTACTCCCCTTCTTGATTAGCGCCCAGTTTGTAGTATTGAAGCCCGATGCGGTGTTGATGCATTCACCAGATTTTGCCGATTTGTGATTTAGGGTAGGGGGGGCTGGGCGCGAAACCGCCCAGCCCCGAGGCTGTATGCGAGGGAGGAGACCGGCCCGAACGGCTGAAGCAGGGGAAAGTATCACATTGGAATCAGTCCATTCCACTCGAGCACATCGTTATGCATTGACACAGGCAAGTTCCCAGTCCGCCATCAATGGCCGCCGTACTGAACCACTGCACAAAATCCTGCTGGAAATCGTCCAAGATCTGTTGCTCGGATATCTTCCTCGTCATCAGCTGGACCCTTGTGGAATGCAAATGCATGGTGTCCGCACACGTGATTACACCGGTGTCTCAGCGCCAGTCCGCATGCGTTTCAGAGTTTCGGAAGGGAAGGTATCCTGGGAATCACGTTGTGGTCTTGGCTCCTGTTTCGGTACATTCAAAGGCGGGTTCAGAAGTACTATGTTGTGGGGCGTGTCAGTCGGTCAGCTGGAAACAGGATACGGGGTCTTGTCTAAGTACCACCAGATGCGCTCGAGTCTGGCGTAGACTGGCTCGATTCCTAGTAAAACAAACACGCATGTGAGACAAACGGGCGCTCAAATAAGGGGATGCAGTTTTCGAAACTGAGTTGCATGCGGACGAGACGTGTCCACAGCGGCTGTGCATATTGCACGGTGCCACGAGCGATGGCACGGGCTAGATCCTGCCAAGACTCGGAGTTTCAGAGGTAGGTACTGGTAGTTCCAGTGAGTCAACGTTCTCATTAACGATGGGCGGCTTCCCCATACCAGGGGTTCCCGTCAGCGGTGGCTATAAGTCAATTCGTACACGAGGGAACACCCACCCAATTTAAATACGCCGCGAAGTATCAACTCATCATCGACCGCGTATACGATGGTGTTACCGACGTCGCCTATCCGGGACCGGACCACCATGATGTCCTTCAGGCCCACGGATTACGATCCTCCTCCTCCGCAATCCCAACTCCAAACTCGCCACGCGGAGGCGTCTGCCCCTTTACCACCCCATTCTCGTCGTCTTCCGCTGTGATCACAAACCGTGGCACTTCCGCATCCCGCCCGTCTTCCTCAACCGACTCATCCTCTTCCTCCACTATTCGACCCTGATTCGCTGGCCCTGGACCTGCCTGATCCCAGACCCGTATCAGCACCGGCGAATGTGGCGAGTGCTGCCCTTGTGCTATCGATGGCACAGCCACGACCAGGTCCACGGCGTCCTCCGCCACGAGCGGCGCGCGTTTCGACGCACGTGGTGATGAGGACGCTGATACCGACGCAGACGTCGATGCAGACCCAGACGGCCGCATGCTTGGAGGATGCAACCGAGAAGACTGCGTGGGGGAGCGCGGATGACTCTGGTAAGACGACGATCGACTCGTCATCTGCGGAGGATCCCGCATGTTGCGTGGGCGTGGCGGAGAGGGTGTACGCGGAAATGGTCGTACCGTCCGTGAGGAACGAAGACTGTGCCGTCTGGGATCGTCATGGTCTTCGTCCTCTTCATCGACGTACGCCCTCGCCTGTCTTTTCCCACTCTGCGTCGCGCCGTACCCGCACGCAGAAAACGCCGCCGCTCCTTCGGTCCTCCCTGATGCAATATCACGTACGACCCGTTCCTCCTCTTCCCGCACCGCCCTCCGCGCCTCCTCTGAACTCACATCCACCACCGGGTATAAATAGTCACCAAACACATACTTTTTTGCATCCTCGTACAGCACCTCGTCCATTCCTGTCGGGCCTGCCAACCCGTCGTCAAACGTCAACGCATATTCATCCTCGACGTCTCCATCGACATCCGGTGCCTCGTGCACCCCCTCGTCGCGGTCGTCCGCAGTGAATAGAGGCGTAGTGGCATCCCCATCCCTCTCTGGGTGACGCGCGTCAGGCAACCAATACTTGTGCTTGCCCCCCGCTGCATAGCGTAGCCCCGCACGGATCCGACGGTCCCGTGCGGCACCGATGTGCATTCCGCCCTCGCTCGGTTCAAACGCGCGATAGTTGATACCTTCGCCGCGGAGCGTCGCACGTGTGTCCTCGACGAGGTCTTTGAGCCCTAACGCATCGCGAAGCGCGTACGCAAATGTCATGCGAGCAACGTGGATCGGGGCGTGGGCCTTGCCCGCGCCTGGCGTAGGGTTGGTGAAATCGCGGTAAGAAAAGGCGTACATGTGGGCAGCGGCGAAAAAAGGCATTTCGATACAGATGAGGGTGTCTGTGAGGCCGAGCGAGATGTGTTCGTTGTCTGTGTAGGGTCCAAGGCGGGTGATGATACCGACGGCGACGAGGAGGGAGATGGCGATGGATTGCCAAAAGGAGAAGAAGAGGATGCCTTTGACACAAAGGAACTTCGGGACAGGGCTTGCAGTGAAAGTGAACGAGTGATGCCTAAGGGTGTAGGACGTTGGGAGATGGTGCTTACCGGAAGGGTTTCAAGTCTTCGTGCACACACATCCAAAATACGGCGAGACACCACAGTGCGAGACAGATAGAGATGTTGTACACAACAGAGACATACAAGTAACCGCTTCGGGCGCGGAAGTCGCCCTCATTGTAGGTACCGGTAGCTTTCATGATCAAACTGGCCAGCGCAAGGAGAGGCTTGACTTGGACATATTCTGCGTTCCGGTCAATACAGAAGGAAGGAACAGAGGAATGATGACCCCACGTAATATACCGCGCTTAAGAAAGAGAAACGTATATGGATCACTTTGGTCGATCTCGTTGCGCCACAGGCTAACGGGAAAGACGGCGGGGATGGGTGGTCGGCCGTGTAAAAGGATAAGTAGTGACCGCTCGCCACCAAGGTAGTCGAGAAGGAGGACGAAGAAACAGTATATAACAAAGGCCTGGCGGTAAAGACGTAAGTAATAGATAAGATGGGTGGACCACGAACAGCACCTCGTAAATGTCGCGTATGACATCAATGAAGAAGGCAGCCTCCAGGGAGAAGAGTGAAATGAAGGATGCCACGGCGTACAACGGCACCATGACCATGATCCGTACGACCATTCTGCAAGCCCGAGCGATAAGGTACATTGCGCGGGATGCAACAAATGCGTACCGTTGTAAAAGAGGTTTTCTGTAGTTGCGTAGTTGAAGCCATATCGATATGCCGCTGACGACTACAGCAACGACGGTGGAGAACCCGGCGAGGGTGAGCACGGGTAATGGGAGACTCGAACCAGAGCCATGGCCGAGATGGATGTCTGGAAGGACCAACATCCGGGCTTGGGCGAGCCAGAAGTAGTAGTAAGTAATCTAAGCACTAAGTTGGAGGTGATGCAAATATGACTGCGCCAACGTAAGCACTGCTGACAAAACAAACCTTCAACTGCTGTTGACAACCACTATGTCCAGCAAAAATGGGACATGGCACGATCTCAGCACCGATCCCACTGCTCATTCATCTAGTCGAAACGCAGTATATGGTGGACGGACATAACGCTAGCGATTCTAGTCGCGGAGAAAGCTTTACATCGAAACCTTTATGTAGGAAATTTTGCTGTCAGGATCAGGCTTTTCAAAGTGCACTTCTTCCAAGTTCCGACACGCATCTCCACTCTTTGTCCCACATCTGGAACCCTTTATTCTACCAGAGCCGTTACCAGGCACGCTGGACTCTCTTGGAGGGATTTATCATAAAACGGGTGACAGACAGGCTAGATTGGGACTTGCTGCCACGCGTCAGACCTGCAGGGTGCTCTCAGAACCGTCCTTCGATTACCATGGAGACAGCTATGTTTAGTTGAACCCCATGTTCGATGTTTTGTGAAGGGTTCGACCGGGACACGGACAAAGGCATGGCTCAATATGTTTTCCGCCGCGTAATCTTCACTCACATCTTTTTAGCTACTATCATCCCCCGTTGAACGGGTTGTCATTTGCAGGCGCTCGTACCACATCGCAACTCGGAATTCATGATGACGATGATGTTTCTCTTCCCTTTTTACAGGCGACCAGCTCACACCCTTCTTTGCCCGTGCCTAATTCGATGACGCTGCGTTGGGAAGTGGATTCACCTCCTTCACCAGTGTCTTCCTCTCACATTCATTCAGCGCTTGCAACCACCCCCGTTTGTTTACTTGCAGGTCTTCCTCAACGACACTGAGGGTCATCCCACAGCGCCGTCATTTCTTGCCAACTATACCTAATCTGTTCAAACCTAACGCCTCTTACTATCTGCCTTGCATATTTCCGCCTTACCATTCCCACCAGCTGTCATGCGCTGTAATCCATTGCCATGTTGCCCAACCTCAAAGATGTATTGGTCTTTCTCCATCTTGAATAATCCGATTTAGGCCGAATCTGCCTACCAGCGGACATCGTTCCATTCTGAGACATTAATTCTTGCCAAGTCAATGCCAGAGGTTCTGTTCTTTAATGCTCTATCATCGTTACCAGCCTATCATTGAATCGGTAACCACTTTCTTTTCGGCATTGGCCATCCCACATTTCCTTGGAGCGATCTTTCGTCACAAATCCGCACTGAGCCGGAACAATTTCATCAGTCCACTGCGCTCTCTCTACTCCCCTTCGTGCGCTCGCCTCTCTACGTAACCTTTGTTGCCTGGACGTCCATATTGGGTGCCATTGACCTTCCCATCGACGGCGACGAGTTGGTTTCCCTAGCTCGCAATCGGTCCTTGCTTCAGGCTTAAACTCGGGGACAATCATGTACAAGGACCCCTTGGCGAGCGAATTTCAAGTACATCACCTTCAAGGGGCCGATCTCCGTACTGGAACACCATCCAGCTCTCCAGCAAATCTGTGTGCCTTTGGATGCAAGAGTCGTTCTGTGCAACCCCGGTCTTAGTCCCGATCGCCGATCCGCAATTGGTGTACCAGCTCCGCACGCGGCACTTTCCGTCTGTATATGATGCGCATGTGCGTTTCAATGCGGACATGGTAGAAGATTGGTCGGGGATTGTAGTGTACGAATTACAATTGAAACAAGCAGGTCATTTCTCCGAAAAGCCTTATGGACTAGACTCCAACTCTCCGGTGAGATGTAAGTTCAAATAAATTTTGCTTGATGTATGCACGGCAGCTTGCATACAAGACTACGCATTATCGCACATGTTCGTAGACACTACTGATCGGATCAATATCATATGGTCGTCCGAATCCTCCCATAGGCTTACTAATCGTGTACGAAACATAGAATCAGATCGCTGTCGCATCCCACCCTCAGGTTCGAGACATGACCATCGCAGTCGGTGCAAAAGTTCCCAAAGCTGTGTTTCCTTACATCCCCTACACGCCAGAGCTCGAGAATCTGGTACGTGATTTCCCCCGACCGTCATCGCCTCCTCACAGCGAGCCAGGGCGTCTGTGGAACCGGTTGGTCTTATCGCAGGGCTCGATCGACATAAACATCTCAATGCAGACTCGCAGTCGCCACATATGATATCGAGAAAGAGTGGGCTGGAAAGAAGGTGGTCGTATTCGCCGTCCCTGGCGCGTTCACCGTACGCAACCGATCTCGCTCGATCGCCCACGGCCACTTACGTAGCTGTTCCTGCCAGCCTACCTGCCATGTGAGCCACCTCCCTGGGTACCTCAAGAATCATGCCCAGTTCCTGGAGAAGGGCGTCGACGTAATCGCTGTGATCGCGGCCAACGACCCGTTTGTGATGAGTGGCTGGGCGCGTGTCGAGGGGCTCAAGGACAAGGTGCCACATGCCGTCGCGGGAGCGCCTGCAGACAGTCGCTGATATGATCGGATCAGATCGTCGCGCTCACCGACACGTATGCCAAGTGGTCCGAGTCGCTCGGGCTCACCGTCGACCTTTCCGACAAGGGTCTTGGTGTCCGCACCACACGCTATGCGTTGGTCTTGGAGGACTTGGTCGTCAAACACGTCGAGGTCCGTCTCTGTAGTATGACCCCACCGCAGTCGCTCACTCCATCCTAGGTCGAGGCCGCGCCGAGCACCGTGCAAGCGACCGGCGCCGACCATGTGCTCTCGTTGTTGTAGTTATGTATCAGTTATGTATGTATGTATGCATGTGTCCGTGCGCAAGGGAATCTCGGCGGTTGTTTGTGCCTGTGTACGCGCATAGAACTCACGTGACCGAGTTTGTTTGTTGATCCCTATAATGCCGAAAATGATAAAGTAATAGGGTCAAGCGCGTCTCCCTTCACACTCTTACCCCCACATATCCCTTCCCCCTCCCCCGATGCCTCGCAAAGCCGCCCCGCCTGCCTCCACAGATGCAGAACCTCGTCGCTCGTCTCGCATAAAAGAGCAGCCAAAGGTCGAGGCACCACCAAAGAAACTTGCGAAACCGCGCGCAAAGAAGGTCAAGCCCGCTGACGAAAAAGATGGCGAGGCCAACGAACTCACAGAAGAAACCGCCGAAGAAACCAAGCCCAAGTCTACCAAGGGTAGGAAGCGCACCGCTGCCGAAAAGGATGCGGAGGAGCCCGCCGAGCCTCCCGCTGCCCAAGCCGAGGCAGCCAAAGAAGCCCCACCCTCTAAAAAGGTGTGTTGGTCTCCCCTTGCGTGTGGATGAGTTACAGGGGCTTACAATGAGGGGTCGTCATTGTAGGCCAAACCCGAATCAAAGCCTGCCTCCAAAGTTGCTGCTAAACCTGAATCCAAAGCCGCGGCTGAGAAGCCTGCGTCAAAGGTTACCAAGCCCTCATCACGGGCGTCCGCCAAACCTGCTTCGACTGCCAAGAGGCCTGCATCAAGAGCGGGCTCGAGAAAACCTGCTTCCAAGGCAAGATAATTTGTCGTCGCTGTGTGCATGGGCTATAATCGAATCTCTAGGTGGGAGTACCCACGGACGAGAACGCTGCACCCGCACCCGCTGAGGCGATCGCCGAGCAACCCGATGCAGAAGCTGATGCCGAGGCAGAAAAGACCGTAAGTCGTGATCTGGCCATCCATATCGATCATTTACCCTGCGACACTTAGGAATGATTATACGGAGATGCACATCTTCTGAAAGAGGATCTGGAGTGCCTCTGTGTATTCCCATTGTTAGAACTTTTTGCAGAAAAATGTACATCACTACCTATTATTATCCCTGTCAGCGACCTGTATCCCCCTCCGTTCCCGTTCACCCTTTCCCCCATACCCATAGTCCCGATCTCTGCCCTTGTTGGGTGTTGGCGCTACCTTATGTACAGGTGTATGTCTCCGTTCTTGGTTTTGCTTTCGTCCTTTCTGTCTCTTTTTTTTTATTACATGTCCCTCGGCCAATGATATGCGACGCTGTTTATGGAGCGCTTTTTTGGTTTACGCTCGTGAATCCCATGAACACCCACCTCGTCGCAATCATCTCATTATCCCCTTCGTTAACTCTGCTGTGGCCCACACGATCCATGAACCCCCTACATGCCGCCTTTTTTAAACGAAGGTTTCAGCACTTGTGCGATAAGGGTCCCGCCCAGCCGCGTGCCTGGACCTTACGAGTCCAGCCGACGAGTGCGGAGCTTTAAAATGCAGGACATTAATCCCCCGCTATCGCCGCGAGAACGAGGCACTCGATTTCGGATTGGTATCGGGGTTTGGAATCAGAAGGGGGGTTCTGGGCGGAGTTGGACGCGGGACCCGAAATAAAGGGCACCGCGCCGCGTCCACACTGGCCGGGAGCATGCCCAGGGTCAACCAGCCATTAGTCACTCCTAGATGGACTTGCTGTTGACGCCCCAGAAATTCCCCCTTAGGAACACGGACGCCAGACGGATGCTAGCGGACCGATGCCCGTGACCGGTGCACAAGGCAACGGACGACATGACGGTGTCACTCGCTGATGGGGCGGTGTACGCCCGCAACTGCCCTAGTGGTAAACGTCAACCGATTAATTGTTGAGCTTCAAGTCACGTGCGTGCATCATCGGCTTCACAGCCCTGGACGGGCATCAGCGCAGTTGCCGCCAGGGAATGAGCCCCGCACGGACGCAGGAGCATGGCTGTCTGAAAAAGAGGATTCGCAGCCTGTACGGGAATAGTATACAAGCGCGCATGATCGCGCGACGGCAACGATACGACGCAGGAGCAAGGGGTTAAGAGCGTTTCATCAGAAAAAAAAACATGTGAAAGACGGTCCTTCGCGGTCCAGCCCTTTGTATCACTGTTCACTCGTTCCTCCACCTGTGTCATCCTTCTCGCTCACCGACTTCCGTTCGTTCTGGCTGCCGATGGGAATTGTGGACGGTGAGCGACCGCCATGCTCCGCTCTGCTCTCGGTGGTCGTCACGACATGGACCTGCATGCGTAGCGCACGTCCCGTGTGAAGACTGAGCGTTCCAGGCGAGATCATGTTTCGTTGTTCCCGGTTGGCCAAGCCAGCGCGGATGATTACCATGTAAAACGTGATGGAAATGATGGGTGTGGTCTAGTCGACGAGGGTTTAGCGAAGCCAGGCGTGAACACAACGAGATTCAAAACCGACCATGGCGACAAACACATCTTGAAGACGAGATCGAATCACAAATAACACCAACCCGACCAGAAGGACAAAAGAGTAGATCAGGCCAGCATCGAGAATAATGTAGAGCATGGGCCGCAGCTGCGAATTTCGAGGACCATATATTTTCACCGCCTTTCGATCGACAAACCAGATACGGCCGGCCAACAGCACTGGTGCAAAAACAATTCTTGATAAGTATCCTCCAGCCTGAATGGCGAATCGAATTGCGACGACGAACATGTTCCGGTCAGATTGGTCACTATCGCACATGCCCTAAATGATGCGACCCAAGTAGAGGCCCTCGAGAAATTCCGAACCGATTCGACGGCCCGCTCATGAGATGCGGTATATATACCACCAACTCCAGTTACTTGTGAGAGGGTGTGTCATCAACGTTAGTCCGCCCATGTGTTACGGTGCTCATACCGATAATCGAAATCCAGAGCAGCACGGGGATCACCATAACAAGTTTAGACCGCCATACGGCATAGCAGCGGTAGAGCTGCAATGGCTTCAGCGGACCTTCTCGGCCAGAACCGTGACGTGAACTTACAATGACAGCGTCCCCAATAAGGGTCTGCGCGGCGAACGCATAATTCATGCACACGTACGTCCACTGGGATGTGTCTCTGAAGAATAAAGAGGATGCTGCAGTCCGGATGTAGAGAAGACCCTGCATGAGTCGAATGATGCTGAACACAAAATGCTATTCCCAAAGAGAAACAATGACCAGCTCGACTTTTATGGGAGAAAAGAAAAGGTACCTACCACTGTGCTGAACAACAGCAACAGACACGCGGCCAGAAGTATCTTGCGGTTGACGTCGTATTTCGGTCGATGGGAAAATAGTGCCCACACCGTTCCTCCGAACATCAACAACGAGAAACCTGTAGATGCAACCACGAACTCTCAAACGTTGTTCGTATGAAGCACTTGTCGGGAGACTTGCCATACAACACACCCTCCAGTATGACCGCCATCAGTTCAACCATTCCAGCAGAGATTTCACCGACAGACATATTTCAAGGTGGGCAACACTGGGAAGGACACAAGCAGAACACAAGGATTCGATTCGGTTAAGGGATAAATGATGAGATAGGAGATGACTGGATGAAAGAGCGAGCAGAGGGAAAAGGGTCGGAATGCATTTTACAACAATTGTCAGTAAATCCGAAACTCGCCTTCAAGCATAAGGCGGAATGTACCCACAAGGCGCAATACATGATTTACTTTTAGAGACGGAAACGCCATCGGGCAGGCTGGATGTAGATTTTATCATTATGATCAGAGGCGCATTAATAAATGGAGAAAGTCAATCATCACCGTATTGTTGTTTGTAGATCCAAATTTTAGTGTAAATTTGGGCAGGGTGACAGGTCTTGATCCTTCCGTTTCCTTTTCTTGACCCGAGAAGAAGATTTCGCAGTCCAAAGTCCAAAGGCAGCATCCTTTCCGGTGGCAAGTATACAAGAAGTGTGGGAATTCACTCAACTTATAAACACTGCCTTGATCGAGATGGCAAGTTCAATCGTGACGTCGCCAAGTTGATTTTCATTAGCGACTTCTGCCCCTGGCATCAGGGAGCTTTTGCAATATCACGTGCCCGGACTAATCTTGGGAATCCCAGGCCCTCCAGCGGACCAACGTGGACCGTCGTCGACAAAGAACGACTCCGTAACATTCCGGGCCTACTCGACCAACTTCAGCTCAGGCTCGCCAGAACCATCCAGATCACCCAACCATTTCAATCAGCCTCGACTCATAGCTCGTTTTGAATTTCTATTCCCGTTCAGTAAGTCACACCTTCCAGTCCACCGGGGATGGAGAGTAGTCAAATGGCTTTGTGAACAGCAGGCTCAAAATACTTCCTGCGCTGTCACACATCTGCACCAAACCGCCATGCGTCTCGTGTATGTAAGGAGCATCGCTGGACAGTGGGACGCGGTGGATGTCTTTCCACGTCCTCTATCCCATTGGCCTTAACTCGCCACACACCTCGGTCGCACTGTCTCTGTTTCCAAGAATGGCCCAATCCTATTACAAGGAGATCGACGGCGATGGATCCGTCGTTCTTCCAGTGCGTTGACGGTCGGTACAGTTTAAAGCAAGGGGCCTCTCCAGCGCAATACGCAGTGTTTGTCGCTTCAGCTGATTCTCCCGGTCACCTCTTCGTGGTGTCGAACATGAAAAAATTCCCATCAACTCGACACATGTCTCACGAATGATGACGCGCAAGTGGCTAGACCAAAGGTCGTGGGCCGTCCATCCGAGAAGCGGGTGTATCATCGTCGGGCCGTCAAGCCAGGTGTAAACTTTGACGCTGATCATTTATGCGAGCACCTTGTGGATCTATTGTCTGTGTTCACATGCCCTGATCGACTAGCTCGCCCTTCGCCAACTCCGCCAAAGAAGGCTTCAATGGGGCAACGACATGAGCAGACGGAGTAACTGTTTTTTTCTTAGCACCAGCCATACAATCCTGATCCTTCTGCAAGTTCTGGAATTATGTTGATCTTCCAGCATTCAATGATACGATACCCAATCCCACAATCCATAAACCATATCAGCCAAGATGAGACCACACCTATGGTTTTCATGGGATTCACGAACAAGAACAGCCTGGAGGATGTTGCGGTAAAGTTGAGCAGCAATGGGGCAAGAATGGTACCATGTGGCACGAGCGAGGAAGTAGTCACTTACGCAAATCCAAGGAGCGCCAGCGATGTAAGGTATCTCGCGACCCATTGCTGCAGTTGCCATTTATGTGAATCATACATAGATTGCCCATGAAACCGGAGGAAGGAAGGTGGATAAAAATGACAAGCTTCTTTTGGTCTCCTGCAATCCTATAGGATCCATGCAAAAGTCAATAAGCTTTAAGAATACGTTACATACCTAGCAGTGATCCGTGACAGAGCTATAAGTGAGCCAACGGGGTGCAGGCAAAAAAAGCAACAACTGAGGCTGCCCAAAGACAATTCGGTGCATGCCGTGACTGCGGGAATGAGCAAAAATGAAGTAGGCCCCGATGGCGCTTCTGAGGGGTCGAACTGAGCCCATCGCAGCTTGAGAACCGGTATCAAGATAGCAAATGATTACATTGGACTTTTATTCGCCTTAGTAGGTAGCATACTTGATGAAGCCTAAAGTGAGTAGTCTGTTTCTATGACCAGGCAAACGTCTGGTTTATTTTCACCAATGGGTTCGGACTAAACTAGCATGATGAAATGATTGATTGTTGAGCGACCTGATCCTTGCCCTCATACACCCCTTGGGAAATCGCCAATCTCGCTCCGCGCATCAGCTACCCGCACTGATGCCCGCGGATTTACCACCTCACGATTACCTTCGCACGGTACCAATTTGGCGCATATAGAACCTTCATCGAGTTGGTAGTTTGGGTTGCCGGCGGGTGGTAGCGACAAGTGGCGACGCCCCTCGAGCCTGTACTCTATCGTTCTCGTAATGTGGACTTCCATCGCCAGGCTTTGGTCGATGCTGCGATCAAGATTCGCAGGCGAGGTCTGTCTGTGTACGGCCCAATTGACCAAGCCAGCACGAATGATCACCATGTAAAACGTGATGGAGATGACGGGCATGGTCTGGAGTTCACCTCAGCAAGCCTGCTTTATGGCGACCGAAAGGCTTACAATGGACAGAAACACGTCTTGAACCGGAGATCGGAGTACAAATAAAATTAACCCGACGAGAAGGATGAAGGAGTAAATCAAGCCGGCGTCAAGGACGATGTAGAACATAGGCCGCAGTCTGGATTCTCCGGAGCCGAACATTTTCGTTACTTTTCTGTCCATGTACCAGATTCGGCCGGCAAGCAGAACTGTAGTTGGGTGAAAAGAAATTGAGGAACATACGAGCATCCACAGAGCACTGACAACGTACGAGTTCCCGACAGGTTGGTTGCTATAGCGGAAGCCTTGAATGCCGTGACCCATTTAGTGAACTCGTTGTATCCCGGAGGCCCTTTTAAATCAGGTTGGTGGTTCGGGCCCTTCAGCGCATGCGCTGCAGTGTACATTCCGCCGATCCCGGTCACTTCAAAAGAACTTGTCGGTCACCCAAGCCTACCCGATTACGACACACTCACAAGCAACGGTGCACCAAAGTAGGACGAGTAAAGCCGCGATAAGCTTGGATTTCCATACGCCATAGCAACGATAAATCTGTAGCATCTTAGCCGATTGTTTTACTTGGAACGCAACGTGGACTGACGACGACGGCATCCGCTACCAGTGTCTGTGCGGTAAACATGTAATTCATGCCGACGTACGTCCACCGCGACTTGTCTAAAAAATATATGCCGGGTCCAGTATCCCGGTAGAAGAGAAGTCCATCCAAGAGGCTCGTGATGTTCAGTACAAAATGCTGCACAACCCCATGGCGCGAGTCACACATATAAAAATAAACAATGAAAGGAGCACGCACTATCGTGCTGAGCACCAGTAACAAACATGCGGCAATGAGTATCTTGTGGTTGATCTCGTACATGGAGCGTTGGGCGAACAATGTCCAGATCGTTCCACCGAACATCAACAACGAGAAACCTGCGCGTGCAAGCACAAATGATCAGAAATATTTTCCCGTGCGAACCAATTGTTGAGAGGGTTTACCATACAGCAGACCCTCCAGTATCACTGACATCATTACTGAAATTCCTATAGGCACCTCCCCGGGAAACATATTTAAAAGGAACGGAGAATCCAAGCAACAGTGGGATAAGGAGATTGGAGTGACTGGGTCGAGAAAGCGGTCACGGAGTGAGTGAAAAAAAAAAAACTTGGGCCTTCAAGCATTTCAACGCCTGGGTTGTATACCCTGATCCAGGTATCATAGTGTCGGATAATGACAGCCTGGTGGAATCGTTGGCGCTCTGAAACTCACCTCCAAACATGAGCATCGGGCCCTCATTGGACCGCTGGAAACAGTTGTACTGCATTTTTGTGAGCCATGGAAACCTAACAACTGATGCAAGAGCGGCGGCCGGCGCCACCGTGAGATAGCCCTGAAACCAACCCTCATTACCTAAGGCTCGGATTTGATGTAGATGTTGAAACGCTCATCATGGACTATAGCAATAAGCTCCGCAAGACATGCCAAAAGTGCTAATAAATCTCGAACAGCAGCCGCTAGGAAGGACATACGTGGGTCAACTTTCACCAGCCCGCCCGGGTTTTTCACAATAGATGTGCATCTGGATGTATAAATAATTTCATAAAACAAGTTGTAACCCGCGCATCAACACAGATGGACAACTACAGAGCTCCGGTCGACGGTATAAATATTACCTACGTATCATACAGCAATACCTGGGACCAGACGAGCGCACCAACAGTCTCGGACAATGACGGCTATCAGGATCCTAAATGTTTCAAGCAATTTTCCAAGACATCGAAGTGCGAAAAGTTGACACTGTGACGCGTTATTGTCCTCCACCGCCAGAATCAAACCACCACTGTGATCTTGTCGTCTCGGTCCCCATCGGTATGAATAAATACCTCCGAAGAACTTTGTCCTTGCTCAATTCTGCTTCCAATCGTTCTTGCAACGTGAACTCGCGGCTTATGCGCCTGGTTTGCACTGTAACCTGCAGTACTGTGGTTTGTGGACTGCGGTGTCTTTGTTCTAGCTCGGCCCCTTATGCCAGCGCGGATGATGACAATGTAGAATGTGACGGCATTGATGGGTATGATCTGAGGTTCAACAGGAACGTTTCAGCCTGGCCGTGTCTTATTGTTGAGGGGAAAAAAAGTTGACCATGGATAGAACCAGAATTTGGATATAACCTCGTTGTAGGGAATAGATCAATGTCACTATAAGGGAGACGGAGTAGATCAAGCCGGCATCCAAGGCGATATAGAATAGGGGTTTCAGTTCCAATTTCTGGGAGCTATTTACCCTCGTCGCACGACGGTTGGTATACCAGATACGGGAAGCCAGCAAAACTAGTGCGAAAACGGGGAAACAGTTAAGAAGTATGCTTCAATGTACATGGAAAGAAGTAACCTACAGGTTCCCAGCAAATTGGTCGCTAGTGCTGATGACTTAAACAACACACCCCATAAGGTCGAAACGTGTACAAAAGCTTGTTGAGAGTGAACTGTGGTATATGTAGCTAGGAATCCAGATACTGCAGAAATTTTGCAAGTGATATCAGTATTTTTGTTTTGCCCTGAATAAAATGGATTCTCGTACCACCAGCCAGACACCACAACAGCATAGGGAACACAACAACGAGTTTGCATTCCCATTCTACATAACAACGGTAAAGCTAGTCTGGTGTTAGTATATAGCATTCGATCGCAGCGCAACGTAAACCTACGAGGACAGCGTCCCCTACGAGGGTCTGTGCATTGAAAACATAGCTCATGCTTGAAAAAGTCCACCGGGTCCTGTCTAAAAAATATATGACAGTTCCCATATCACGGTAGGATATAAGACCCTCCAAGAGCCTAATGATATGGAGTATAAAATGCTGTGCAACACCAAAATCTTTCATTTTATGAACCAGAACAAAATAAAATAAGGAAGACGTACCGTAGTGCTTAACAGCCATAACAAACACACGGCGGTAAGTACCTTAAGGTTCACGGTGTGAATGGATCGTTTGGAAACAAGCGTCCAGGCCGTTACTCCAAACATCAGTAAGGAGAAGCCTGCAAAGACAAGGACAGAGATGTGGTCACACTTTCCCCCGTGAATTATTCATCGACTCGACTTACCATAAATTACCCCTTCCGATATCACCGCAGCAAGTTCTGTCTTTCCCAGAGGAATGTCAGCATCAGCCATGCTTTGGGGTATGTCCTAGTTGAAAGATAGAACGAGACAAAAGACAAGAGTACGACCGATAGCACGGGAGAGCGAGCAAGGGTAAAGAATGAGGCAATCAATGCGAGGTTGAAGAAAAAAAATGAGATAAAAACAAAAACAAAAGACATGGGACCCCGTAAGAGTTTCATTTATCCTGCCCATGGGGTGAACTGGAATAAGAGCGAAATTGAAACATCGACCTTCATCATGAAACCCGTATTCAAATCAAAGTTGTGCGTGCCAGTGTATTTAACCTGATCAGTGTCAAATGTTGACAATGTACCATGATCCGACGGTAAGGCGCCCCCGTTCCGTGTGCTTGATTTGATTGTTATGGGTTGCAGACTCCTGTAGGTTCACATACTATACTGCACATCATTAAAGTTGCACCGATGGTGAGCTGATATTGTGAGATATTTCTGTCACGAATGTGACGTCGCCACCACGACAGTCGGACTTGATTCACTTCCGTCGGACGATGGTTACACTTGGCGGGTTATCTTGCCTAGCGAACATCGATAAAAGCCATCTTGTCCTTACCCGTACTTTAATACTTGCGGAACCTGACGGCCACCCAGCTCTGCCGTGAGAACCCGCGTGTAACCAAACGTCACAATTTCAATTTCTTAGTTATTGCCTTATTAAGACATAGCACCATCATCTCGCTTGAGCTCATCCAGTTATCTCATTTGGGGTGGCGTATTGGTTGCGCATTGCGATGCGCCACGCTCGACGCGAGGTTCTTCTACGCCCAGCTGACATGTATCCAGAAAAACTGAGTTCGTGCTCGAATACACAACGAGAGGGAACGGTGGACGTCCTCGTACTAGTATGGCGGTACGCAGACGTATTAGACGATGCCCTCTGGCATCAGCAGAAGTCTTCATTTTGGCATGAGTCTGGCATCACTTATCTCGGCCTCAGATTAGTACCATCTCAGTACCAGCCTATTACCACCTAACGCAAACCAGCCACTACCCACAAAAAATTCTCTGAAGTCGGCACCGAAAAAACAATACACCCGGAGAGATAAATTAAGACTCGAGGGAAGGTACCTCGACATGGTCTCTGCTTACTGCTGGCACTGATGGATTTGCTGTTTCCTTCATCTCTTACACGGGATGTCGTCGAGATCGAGCACTGCTTGAGGTACGCAAATGGGTGGGTCGATTGCCCGGGCGATGTTTAGGCTCCGGGGCGACTTGGAAGGCCCGGACACCGTACGGGCACTGATACTTAAACTAAGATCGAATATAGATGCGTAGACGATCGAAGGGGAGACGGTTGGGATGATGAGTAGCTTGAGACGAAACATGAAGGAGGGAAGGCACTGTCAAGTCATATGCCTATTGTGCGTTCTTGTTCGTGCCGCATGCAAGGCGAGTTATCCCACTTATCCGAAGGGTGATAGGGTTATGTATGTAGCAAGTGTCGTGGCAGAAGATAGGATTCTTTGGACCTCGCTCTGTTGGTGGGGGAGCGAGGTGAGAGGTGAAGGTGGTCGAGAGGGCGGAGCCTGAGCGCAGGTGATAATAGAGAGTGATGGTACCCGCGTTACAATAAACCCAACTCCAGTCCACCCGGAACCATCCCAGCTATATTTACCCACCTCCGGTCAGGTGGGATATTTAAACAGAGATGGCATATGGCGGCCAACCTGGAAATGATCGTAATCTAGTGCATATTTTTTGCAGAACAACTCAGTAATGTCTGAGGTATTTTTGCCAACTGCAAATCGTGCATGCACTAGCGTACCACCCGTGTGCCCGGCGGTGAAACAGAGACAGATCCATGGCACGGCCCCAAAGTAGTGCTGCCATCAATGGTTCTGCTATTTCTACTACCTTTTATACACGGGAATATTGCCTTATTTCCATGTGTTGCTTGGAGAAGCATTGTTTGTCGTAGCTGGCGCAAGATGCACAAACAAATGCTACAGTACGTTGGCATGAGAGTGACGAGTGGTGGACGTGTGACTTACCCCCAGTAGAGCTCTGTTCGAGTACTAGTGCAGGAAAGCGGTGAGGAGCGGAAACGAATATCTAAATATGGAAACGTAGGAAAGATGAGGTGAGATGATTCTAATTACCAGTAGACGGATTGCCTGTATTTAAATAATTAAAACCTGATGCAGTGTTCTGCCGGTCAGTGAACGAAAGTCAGACTCAATAATGACCGCAAATCGTGGGAAAGGCGATGAAGGTTGTCAACGTTCACCTGAATATGACTTTCAGCGATCATGCACACCGGTGCACGTTTGCTGAATATTATAAACGTTCACTGATCAACAGAACACTGAGTCCATCGCGCCTTGAGTGGCCATATACATCCAGGCTGGATTTATATGGTAGCTCAGGGCGTGATGGATTGGGCGATACGCGGAATTGGGGGTTGGTAAGGTCGTGCTCATCTCAACCTTTTTCCTGTCGCCCGGTAGCACCGGATGATTCGAAAGTGTGTATTGTGAATTCGTATTCCCGCCCGTGAGCAAATAAACGAAATGAAGGCTGTACTATTGAAACAACGACATCAATGAATGAATGAGCAAGAAAATTATGGTATCACCTCGTCCATGTGCCCCCCGTCGGTACGGTCAAGTTGATGCCCCAGAGATACTAGGTGCCATATGAATTTGGTGTGCATGCCTCCGCATGTAGACACCTTGTTAATTTCTTCTCTAATCGACTTGTATTGTCGGCGAGAATCATGAGGGCTGTGTGGGGGTCGACAGCCATGATCGGTTCGTCAACCTCATCGCAGATTCCCGATCCGAGTGGTCTGAGAATACGTTCTTCGTTGTTACGTTGAACGACTCCAAAGTCGGATGTGTAGAGTTTCATTGCTGCGGATGACGTTACCACGGGATTCGATCTCTTCCACGCGGGCTGGGTAAAGGGAACGAAGGCGCATGGTCTCGAACGTGAGGAAGGATATACAGTATTCACACTGTATTGGGATGAATATGGCATGGGTAGGGTCCTGTGGCCTCGCACGGGATGCATCGACGGGTTCACCAAGACTTGTGCTAGGATCGCTCTGGAAACAAAGGGAGTGACTGCCTGTGCCGTGCCAAAGAAGAGGATAGTGAGAAACTTGCACAAATCTCCGTGGAACAAGATGCAACAAAAGTCGGACCCAGGGTGCTGACCTGCAAGCGACGGGCAGCGGCGTCAAGCCGAACAAGCAAATATAGCGAATGTGTGGTAGAGCGCCGTCGTTGGGATGCTCAGCACCGTGGCTAGCAAGTGAAACGGGCTCAGTGTTGACAGAGAAACGCTCTAGGTAGAGCGAAGGTGCTTATCATGATGCAGCAGACGGCATGCCCTGGACAAGTTAACGTTAACAGGCACGATGAGGAGACATAGGTTGCTCACTGCCTGACACTGGTAGTAGCACCAGCGCCGACGATGGCGACACGAATAGTCATTGTCCTACTAGAACATGAGTTAGTAGCTTGGATGGGAATGGCTGTGAACGTCGTCGTGCGCAGCAGTGAACAGCGGTGATTGTGTTTGATTACCGACTTCGTTTGACCACAACGACTTCAGCCCCGTCGCTGGGTCTGGCGCTCAGCATGACAATATTCAAGAGAACACCGCAGCCCGACAACGACGACAACGACGACAACGATGCCACGATCGACCCCGAGCTACGTCTCCGCACCGTGCGCACCGCCGCATCCACCATCGCCGAGTCAATACGCTCAGAGCTGCGCGCTGAACGTCGCTCAGCCCGGAAAAAACGCTCGCTATTCTTTAGAAAGGACAAGGACAAGCGTCCAAAGACGACCGAGTCCGACGCAACCACTGGCGCACCACGCATAATACCCGGACTACGGAGAAACGTGTACGTCAACACCGACCTGCCTCGCGACGAAGTCGATGCCCATGGTCAACCACTCGCCCGCTATGCTAGAAACAAAGTACGGACGAGCAGTGAGTAGCCATATCTCGTCGCTTGTTCGCTCTAAGCAATATCTAGGATACACCCTTTTCACTTTTCTACCAAAGAACCTCTTTGAGCAGTTTCACCGGTGAGTCGCACCTCTCACTACCCTATGTTAGCTTACTATGTTGTGCAGGATAGCCAACATCTACTTTTTGGCCCTCGTTATATTCCAACGTGCGTCTCTTTCCCCAATACCCTGCGCATAGCCTAACCCATTATAGTCTTTCCTGTCTTTGGCGCCGCTTCCGCGTCCACCGCCGCACTACCCATTCTCTTCATCCTCACCGTTACCGCCATCAAGGATGGTGTCGAAGACTACCGTCGTGCAAAGCTCGACGAAGAGGTCAACACATCCGCAGTCACCCGTCTCGGCGAATGGCGCAACGTCAACCAGCCCCTCGATCCCCGCCCGTGGTACCAGCGCCTCCTCCACATGAACGCACCAGGAAAAGTCTCCAAGGGCGTCCAAAAGTTGCGCGAAAAAGAGGCCGGCGAAGGAATGCGCATCGTACTCAGCAAAGGTAGCGATGGAGACAGGATCAGCGTGAGCACCGTTGACCCAAACGAGAGCACGTTCAGTCTCGGAAAACCGACCGGCGCAGGTGGTAGACAGCTCGAGGATATCGCCAGCATTGATTCACACACCTACCCACCCGGCTTGCCCTCAGCAGACGTTGGCTCTTGGGGTCGTAACCAGTCTTTTTCCGCGTACCAGCAGAGCATACGCTCGCGCTCATCGTCTGGCGTCGTCGACTGGAGACGGAGGGCGAGCGGGACGGCTAGATGGGAGAGGACACTCTGGAAAAAGCTGGAAGTCGGGGATATCGTGCTTTTGAGGGAAAATGAACAGGTTCCTGCAGACGTCGTCGTTCTGTCCACCTCGGATCCCGATGGCATTTGCTATCTAGAGACAAAGAATCTCGACGGTGAGACTAACTTGAAGCCGCGTAGGGCACTCAGGCCCACCTCGTCCATCTCATCAGAAGAAGACGTGGAGCGAGCATCCTTTGTTCTTGAATCAGAGCCACCCCACCAGAATTTGTACCTCTACAACGGTGTCCTCCGTTACACCGATCCATCGACCGACGACATTCGCAAAGAAGGTGTTACAATCAATGACATGCTCCTCCGTGGTTGCACTGTTCGCAATACCGCCTGGATCATCGGCCTCGTCGTCTTTACGGGTCCAGACACCAAGATATACCTGAACGGAGGCATAACACCTTCCAAACAATCCAAGATCGCCAAGGAGACCAACTTTAACGTTGTTGTCAACTTCGCTTTTTTGCTCGTCATCTGTACTCTTTCTGCAGTCATCTATGGTGTCTTGGACGGTCTCTCGAGTACGAGCGTCAAGGTCTATGAAACGGGCGTCGATCCAACAGGCTCTACCATACTCAACTCACTTGTTACCTTTGTGTGAGCTTGTTCCTCTTTACCACCGGCCGATCTGACATCACATAGTTCCTGTCTCATCCTGTTCCAAAACATTGTCCCTGTCTCCCTCTTCATCTCCATTGAAATTGTCAAGACCATTCAAGCCTACTTTATTGCCCAAGATGTCGACATGTACTACAAGCCGTTTGACACCTCCTGCGTCCCAAAGAACTGGGGTATTTCAGACGACCTCGGCCAAATCGAATACATCTTTTCCGACAAGACCGGCACGCTCACGCAAAACGTCATGGAGTTTCAAAAGTGTTCCATCCATGGGGTGGTGTATGGTGAAGGCATTACTGAGGCACAGCGTGGAGCGGCGACCAGGGAAGGGCGGGCAGGCACAGTTGAACCCGAGGAGCTCGCACGCAAACTCGCGGCTCTAAAGGACGCCATGGTTGGCACGCTCGCCAAGGTTTTCAAGAACCGGTATGCTCAGACGGACAAGCTCACGCTCGTCTCGCCCAAACTCGCCGAGGACATGTCGGACCGCACTTTAGAGCAGGCCGGGCACATATCCGCCTTCTTCCGTGCGCTCGCGCTCTGTCACACCGTGCTCGCGGAAAAGCCGACGCAGGCAGAAAAGCCTTGGAATCTTGAGTACAAGGCCGAGTCGCCGGATGAGGCGGCGCTGGTCGGCGGGGCAAGGGACGTCGGGTTCCCGTTCGTGGGTAAATCGAGGGACGTGTTGGACATTGAAGTTATGGGACAGCCCGAGCGATACACCCTACTCAAGACGATCGAGTTTAGTAGCGCACGCAAGCGGATGAGCGTGATCGTGCGTACCCCAGACGGGCGGATCGTGTTGTACTGCAAAGGCGCAGATTCGGTTGTGTATGCGCGTTTGTCGGCGAACGTCGATCCGGTGCTCAAGGACAAGACGAGCAAGGACATGGACATGTTTGCCAACAATGGTTTGCGGACGTTGTGTATCGCATACCGGGTATTGACGGAAGATCAGTTTCTGATGTGGGTCAGGTCGTATGAGGCGGCGGCGGCGGCAACGGAGAATCGAGAGGAGGAGATGGAGCGGGCGGCGTCGGACATCGAGCAGGAACTCTTGTTACTTGGTGCGACGGCGCTCGAGGACAAGCTGCAGGAGGGCGTCCCTGATGCCATAGAGACGCTCCATCGAGCGGGAATCAAGCTGTGGATTTTAACAGGTGCGTGACGCAGTCGTCTGGTCGTCAACATCAACTCACTTTTTTTAGGTGACAAGCTGCAAACGGCCATCGAGATCGGGTTCAGTTGCAACCTGCTCAAGCAAGACATGGACATCATGATTCTGTCGGCGGATACACCCGAGGGGACGCGTGCACAGATCGAAGCAGGGCTGAATAAGATGGCGTCCGTGTTGGGCCCCCCGTCGTTGAATCCGCGCGAGCGGGGTTTCGTACCTGGTGCGCAGGCGGCGTTTGCGGTCGTGATTGATGGAGAGACGCTGCGCCATGCGTTAACGCCGGACATCAAGCCTCTGTTTCTCAACCTTGGGACACAGTGTGAGACGGTGGTGTGTTGCCGGGTGTCGCCAGCACAGAAGGCGTTGACAGTCAAGCTGGTACGTCAGTGGTGCCTCTCCTCGCCACGTGGTGCTGACAGTAGATGTCAGGTCAAGGAGGGACGGAAAGCGATGACGTTGTCGATCGGGGACGGTGCCAACGACGTAGCAATGATTCAAGAGGCCAACGTGGGGTGTGGGCTGTTGGGCCACGAGGGGTCGCAGGCGGCCATGTCTGCCGATTACGCATTTGGCCAGTTTCGGTTCTTAACCAAGCTGTTGCTCGTACATGGCCGGTGGTCGTATCAGCGGATTGCTGACATGCATAGCAACTTCTTTTACAAGGTGAGTTGTCCCGTCTGCCGGCGGTTCGCGGGCTAATTTGCATGGTGTAGAATGTGATTTGGACGTTGGCCACGTTTTGGTATCTGATCTATTGCTAGTGAGTGGTTGCGTTGGGCGTGGTATACAGGGGTCTGACGAGACTTTCCGGGGACAGCTTCGACGCAACGTATTTGTACGACTACAGTTTCATTCTTTTCTACAACTTGATTTTCACGTCCCTTCCGGTGATCGTTCTGGGTGGTACGTCTTTCGAGTCGATGACGACGTAGGATCATCCTGACGTCGTCTTAGCCTTTGATCAAGATATCAATGCGAAAGCCGCGCTCGCCTTTCCCGAGCTCTACGTGCGCGGCATTCGCGGTTTAGAATATACCCGACTCAAGTTCTGGTCCTACATGCTTGACGGCCTCTATCAATCTGCCGTCGTCTTTTATATACCCTACCTTGTCTGGTCGCTCGGCCTCACAACGTCCTCGAACGGTCGCGGGATCGATGCCTTGTCGGATTTTGGCACGACAGTTGGTATTGCAGCGATTTTCGCAGCGAATACATATGTGGGATTAAACACGCACTAGTACGTCTCTCTCGATGATACGGACGCATGCGCCTAACGAGCACCACAGCTGGACGTTCATTACGTGGATCGTCGTCATTGGATCGTCGCTTGTCATGTTGCTCTGGGTGGTCATCTACTCGTACTTGCCAGCCAACAACTTTTTTTCGAGCACGGGTTCGTTCGTGGACGAAATTGAGTACTTATTTCCGACGGTCACGTTTTGGGCGACGGTCGTGTTTTCAATGATCGTGGCACTAGGTAAGTGCATGTGCGTACGATCCTGTAGGAAATGCTCACCACTTCGTGAATAGCACCACGCTTCCTCTACAAATTCGCTTCGTCTGCCTATGCGCCGCTCGACAAGGACATCGTGCGCGAGATGTGGGTCTGTGGCGACCTGAAGGACCAACTTGGGATCCGGCACCGCAAAGCGCGCAAAAACATTCACCTAGACCTGATGCCGACTCCGAATCCCAACTTACACGTCGTGCCCGATCCTGAGATAGCGCCCATGTTCCGGGAGCCACATGCACGCTCGGGGTCCGAAGTTGCGTTGGCAGGGACGTACGAGCCTTGGGACGTGGATGGGGACAGAGAGAAGCGCGCGGCGGGGTACGGTGTGGATGGCGATGCAGAGCGGACGACGCCGCCGTTGATCCAGGTCGCGTCCTCGGAGACGGTCATCGCGGGGCAGGACCCGTACTATTCGTCAAAAGATATACCGGCACCGTCGCCAATCCCACCACCGTTATTCCGCTTTCCGAATGGAAAAGTAGGGGAGCAGACGCATGCGCGGGTTGGGTCGGCGGGGTCGGCGGTCGAGTCGATTGAGATGCAGGTGCGGCCGGGGTTCCGGGTGAGCGAAGGGTCGCGTCGTGGGAGTGAACACTCGTGGGTAGGTGGACGGGCGATGTGAACAGCGCGTGTTGTCCGAGTTGCTTCATCGTCTTTTCCCGTCATTCTTTCCGCCTCTTCTCACTTTCCCCTTAATTATTGTATTGATACAGTTACCACTTCTGACAAGATGACCCCACGTGCTATAGTGCTTTCGTTACGGACTCAGTTTTTCTTTTGTTTCTGTTGCTTTCCACATCCAAGGCGCGGCGAAAGTGATAGCATGGACGGTAGGTAGTATAACAAGACTAAATAGTCGCCTCTATATTTATAACATGCAATCTGGTATGGTCTGACAAGCTGGTATGCACGATGTTGGTACGATGGTTCCCTGCGAACAATTACATCATCACGCCGTCAGCCGTTCGCACTCGACCTGGATACAAGCTGCATGAGCAGCCGTTACATGGTAGCATGGATGTCACACCCCAGGCATTTAAATCTCGTTCTTTGTTGCGGTCGTCCCTAAGGCACCCCTTATCGGATACTACATACGCGATGATGAGTCGTATGGTAAGTTCATGGTCGGGACCTGCCAGGCTGCGCACGTACACTGTGAACCGACCGTCGTTGAGGCGTTTGATGCATCATATCACGCAGTGCAAGCACCGCAGATGAGGCCACTGGGCCCAAGCGAAGCGTCTTGATTTGTCCGATTGCTCGCCAATCATGGCGCCTGATATACGATACGTCATCAAAGAAAGATCGGCTTGTGCTCGACACAACTCAAATTTCAAAACATCCGGGGGAAACGCGAAAAAAAAAACCGAAAACATAAAGTTTGTTTTGGTGATTCCCCAGAGTTTCGAAGACCGCTCTGAAGCATCAGTATGAGTGTGGCCGTTGTTGAGGTGCGACCGTAGTACTTGACCTTCCGTCCACCAAAAACCCCTCTTCGACGTCTTGCGTATCTCGGTGCATGTTTTAAGTAGCGTTCCAAAATCAAGTATTTACACACAGAGTTCCGCCAGCATCTTCGCCCATGTGAACGTGGAGGAGAATACGCCTTAACTGCGGGGTACGCATGAGCCAGGTTACTGGGCTGACACTGAGAGTCATATATGTCATTGTGGCGTGGGTGTAGAGTGCGGCTTACATAATAATGCCGATGGATGAACTTGAGCTTATTGAAGCTTGGAGCCTCAAGAAGTTGCTGCAAGTAGACTTTGCATCGACCCAAAACATGATCAGTATCAGCACGTTTCAGCTTTATTTTCATGTTCTATTCAGGAGGAGGAACAAAAAATGTATCCTTTTTTGCTTCCTATCGATCATATTAACGGGTCGCTGGCGGGTCATTCAAATTGTATGTCAAGTCAAACTTTTCGGATATTGTTTAATGTCAATCACCTGCTCGTAGATTCAAGGCTTGCTTAAGAGAGCGCCGCTGTCATGTTGCTCATACTTCCTTTAAAACATGCGTTACCCCCTGGTCCTGGTGCCTGGAACTTTGCTGAACATCATGTTTCAAGGCAAGTTTCACATTTTGGGAGATCCTGTTTCGCCTGTGTCAATGCTGGATTTTAGGAGGCATCCCGCATCATTGAAACATGTGGTACACCCGTCGTCTTTCACTAGTACTTGTTTGACTTTCTTCCACTCCTTTTCATTACTTCATCTTTCTTTTTTTCCCTAGATCTTCCGCTTCAGTATATTGCAACTATTGTATACCCCTCAAGATGGCTCACAAAGATATCACTCTGGGCAAGGCGGTACTGATGTCTGTGATAATAGAAGGTGTGCTGTATGGTAAGTTGTCGGTGAATACTTCAGAGAACAAGGCACGCTGAATCTTTGTGCATCCACCTAGGTTTCTCGTTGTTAATGTTCGGAGGAACGATTTGGGCGCTGCTATCTCGACGATCTACCGACCATGTGAATCATAAGATGCTCGCTGCTGCGTGCTTGTTGTTGCTGTTCAGCACAGCAGTGCGTCACTTCTTTTATTCCTGTTTCTGATATAGCCAACGCCCTTTATTTCTTTCCCGGGTGTCCGCAGCACTTTGCGATCAATATTATTAGGCTCATGATGGGCTTCGTGATGTACCAAAAGACCGGATCCGTCGACTATTTCTTAGACACGTCGCAACTTACGTATGAGCTAATGGGATACGTGTTCACTGCGCAGACGCTCCTGGGGAACGCCGTTATTGTATGTCCCTATTGTATTCTTGACGAGCACACTAACATTTCTTAGCTTTACCGCTGTTATGTAGTTTGGCAATCTAAGCTCGTCATGGTCTTGCCTGTGCTGTCTTGGTGCGGGGTTGTTGGTATGTCCATCGTGTTTTGGATGAATTGATATTATTGACAAGCTTCCCAAAGTAACTGGGTTTGGAGGCACCTACATTGCAGCGCACACAAAGGATGCAAATATATTTTATGGGCACCTCTCCCAATGGCTTGCAGCGCTCGGGGCAACATCGCTGATGACTAACCTCTCAGGAACTCGTAAGTCATTGTGTCCCAGGCCGAGTTGCAGAAAAATCACATTTCACACCAGTTCTATTGGCTTGCCGGATCTGGTACGTCGACAAAAAGGCGACGAAAATGTATGGTCCTGGAAGATCTCATCTGCGCCCCATGTTGTACATCATTCTTGACGCTGGCCTAATCTACTCCTTCACCCTCCTCATAGGGTTGATCTGTTTTGTGATGAAATATAACCTTGAAGATGTGTTCTTTTCCATGGTCAGCGATCACCTTCTGTCTTGTTTCGCTAGTGAAACATTTCACTGAAACCTCCCTCCGACTTCCTAGGTGACACCCATCATCGCTATCACGTTTTACATGGTTATTATTCGCGCTGGCCTGTCTAATCTGGCAAGACAGAAACAGCCTACGTCCGCAGAAGACCAACAATTTAAGATGCAAGTCCACATCACGACAATGACCGAGAGAAAGTTGGAGGACCTTCACCTGGCAATGGCCCCAGTCGATGGTGAAAACGATCGATGCGAGAGCCGGGAAGACAACGAAGATGAGTGCAGCCACAAAGGAGAGGCGGTGGGTGAACCATGACCCTGGCGAGCGCCGAGAACCACCACTGTGAGCAAGTGTTGCTCAACTCGTTGCAGTCAGGTCCAGATTTCACCAACGATAGCATATGTATCCTTATTGTGCGTTATGTATATACTTTTACTTTTGGTTTACAACTATCTTTTCTACTCTCGTTTAATCTGGAGGATGTCCATTTGATCTCGGGGCATCATTTCTGTTTAGTCTACGGGAAATAATGTGGAGGACATACGACCCGGAGCGTGTGAAGCGTCATATAGTGGCTTGTCGAGGGGTAAGAGAAGTTGATATCCACAGTAGTCGCATCTGACATCTGTAACGCTTCACCTGTAGTGACAAACCATTTATAAGACACTCGGTTGTTAATATTGATTCATGGATGCAGTTGCTCCCAGACGATTTGTAACCTGAGGCCCTCGGAGGACGAGCCAACCAGCAGGATTGAAGGCGACAAAGTGCATGGATGCTAGCATTCAACTCGGGGCCGAGAAAGCGATAAAAACCGCGAGCTGCTCGTCAACACCTGTGGAGAGCCTCTCTCGGTGACGAACGGGATACCTCAGAAGTATTGGTTGTACTACGATTGCTCCCGCGGGTTTCGAGTTTCCCCAACACCGCGGGGAATCAATCATCCCGCGGGAAGTGAGCTATGGATGCGATGTTCGCTCTTCCTGCCCGCGGCGTTGATCCAAGAGCGTCCTTGAAGAGTAAGTTGAACAAGACGGTGGAGGGGTGTTGCGCCCCACCCAAGCACAACATATTCGAGCAACCCGCTGACAGATCTGACATTAGACCCGCAGGCCAGCTGGAACGAAGCGATGCGGAGCAGTCCGGCCACACTTGAGCGATTTCACACTGGCAGATCAATGACACGATCAACGCCCATCGAGCCCCAATATCACCGCCATGGTTGGCAGAAATGACGATTCATGCTTTGTCTTGACGTCCCGTAGCGTTGAACCGGGATGCCGCAGGGATAAAGCGATCGTGCACGATATTATTTATCGTTGGAGAAGCATAATGGGATCCGACGACCCGGATAGTATGATATGAATGTGAGCATTCAATACTCGGACTCTATATAGGTCATTAGCAAAGGAGACAGGGCGAAATTAAAATTTCATGTGGTATGTGGATGCATCTGCCTGGTCAGCAGACCTGCATGCACGAATCATCAAAATTACTGATTCTATAGTAAGCGACTCATCGTTCAGCGTTAACGCCCACTGGCTTTCTTTCGGTACTGCGGGTGGTATACGTGCCGTGGTGATCAACCATCGGCTTCCGAGCGGGCGGGGGATTGGATCTAGTTGAAGTAAAAGAGAGGGGACATCGGACCATCATCACACGAGAAAGTCGGCACGCTTCCCTTTGAGCCCTCGCGTAAATGTTTAGCAGCTGAATTGTAACAGAGCTGGTGGGTAAATCATCCTCGCCGTCATCCGATGTGGAAAGTGGACTGAACGCCGTGACATATACATACAGGCCCAGAACCTTTTCATTCCGGTGTACGTCGTCGGTGGTACTGCAGTGCTCAAGCCTGAGTCATACAGGTCAGGTGCAAAGTTTGCGCCAGGGTCGAAAAAATTCCTCACCTGGCGGTTCCTCCCACATCGCCATTTTTTCCCATCCTTCTTGGTGAAGAGGAAAACTTACTGGAATGGGTTCTATTTTCCGCTTCCTTCTTCATTTGCTAACCTCATTATTACGTGGGTGGGACGGAGCAATACGTAGGTTAAAGTACCGCGGCGGTGCTCCCCGAAATGTAAGCCATATCTTCTTTTCACCCCCAGACCTAGGAAGATTCAATATTTAACACCCACACCGTATTTCCGATGTGGAACTCATCAATACTAACCTTGTTACTGTGGAAATACCGAAACTCCACTATCCTGAACAATTTTCAGTGTTTAGGATGGCAACTCGACGAGAGAACAACTTGAAGTCGTGGTCCACTCCAATTTCGTTGATGGTCCGAGCATCGCCACTGGACAGACACCCTTTGCCGCTGAAACGGCACTTCTCCTCCCTCCCACCGGGATGTGGCCGCGGTGGATGTCCTCGCTGTCACTGGGCCCTGTCCTCGTCTGCTTCGCTCCATATATCGTCTTCGAAGCACCATTCCAAGCACTGGACTTATCCTTCCACTTTCGCCGCTACGCACCACGCGCAGAGGACTATCGAACGATCGAGCACCCAAACATTGGTATCGTTCCCGAGGCCCGACCCTCGGGAGTACTGAGCATAACGGGGCGATCTTCGATTGTTATCGATCTCTATATCGGGGCTTCAGAGTTGCGGTGCATTCCGAGGAAAGGCCTGTTACCACTGTCACTGGTGCACTCGACCACGAGTCCATGCAGGCTCGCGGTCCTTCGGCTTCTAGACCATCGTGGTCACGCTCGGAGTGACTGCGAGCTGGCGGTACGCTTCGCCACGAGGTCGCTCATCAGATCGCGGCACTTGTACGCAGTCAAGAGCTGTTGCTCGAAGTCTTGCATATTTGGGCCGCTGGAAGGTATCAATTACACGGAGAAGCAATCCCTCTTTGACGTTGGCACCACCACCGCCGTGTCGTATGTTGACGTCTGATGCCCGATCATACCCTCTTCGTTTTGTTGTCCACCTGCTTGTCTATCCATTCTTCGCCAGAATTCGTCGCGCTCGATGCCGCTTCAACACCGCATTGGTTACAAAAGAACCCTACAGAGTCATATGACAATTCCGTTTCGGTCCCCACGAGGCTTTCTCAGATTTGCTCTTGGGTCGGGGAAAAGTGGGTGCCTCCCGCGTCCCCGAGGTGATGCTGCTTCTGGAACGAAGAGCTGGCGCGACGAGCGTGATGATGTCAATGCTATCACTATGTCACCTTTGAGCAAACGTTTCGAAAAATGCAAGTCAAAGATCTGGGCTTGGTATGTACCCATTCGACCCTGTGAGGCTCATAATATTGCCTTGAGCAGGTTCCATAATGTACGACACGATTTCCACATTTGCAATAAGCTTACACGTTCATGGCTGGCGTGCGGTCGTATTTGACGATAAGGATGCTCAAACGGATCTGCTAATGGATACATGCATGTTCCACGTTCATGTCCTGGAGACGACATATCCTTCCAACTTGGTCTAGTCGCCATCCCGTCCCATTCAAGAAACAAAAACTATTCACAGGCCTGTCGATCAGTTTCCGGGGATATGAACGAAGCCGCAGTTGGTTACATGTTTCATCATTACCTCATCGATCATATTATGCTCTCCAAGGTTGAGGCACTCGCTGCCCAGGTGCCGTCAACACCACCGAGATCGACACGCGCCATGTCCGTTACCAATATACAGAGAAGAGTGTTTCGTCATGGAAAAGTCGCACTTGTTTTTCTCCATGGAACAAAGGAGGCATTCCATTCTCTTCAAACGTCCGCCAGCGAGAGGGGAACGAGGCGATAGCGCGTATCACGCGTTCACTACATAATCGATCGACCGCCTCGAAAAGCTACCCAGGGGCCATCGATTTGGCAAATCCGGGTGGTTGTAAGGCCGGTGCTTCGGTGGTAGGGGTCCCCAGCCGGCTTGGTTTTCACCAGAAGTTGCCCTCGTGCCTCGATGGCCGGAAGACGAAGTCGGAAGATTCAATTTATGCCACCAGCCCGAATCTTCCCGAGGTGATGTCACTCTCTTTGAGGGAAGGTTCAGGTACGGGGGATGACTAGGGTGAAAGGATTCGGAACCTTCGAGGCCCCCCGTTGTTGAGATAATCCAAATGCTAACCCTGGAAGTCACCGGAAGATCTGTCACTCGCTATGGGCAATCCCAGTGGAGTAAGTTCGGGTCAAGCCGAAATAGACGTAAATGGTCAGCATCGCACAAGGGATCTCAGAGCATCCAAAATTTAACCTAAGGGTCGCACTTCTCTGCGGAAGGTACCACCGTCATTCATCTCGCCCAATTAGCTCACGGGTATCCATCCGAAAACGACGGCATGCCCTGAGGTCCGACGACATTTTTTGACAGACCATCATATATCTTGACATATGCCTTTAGGGGACACCGTTAACCGTTCAAATCATCACTGACATGGGCTTGGTCGCATCTGTTGATAGACGTACATTTGATCGGTTGAACATGAACCAAGCCTCGACGACCAAGCCAGATCACGTGCCGCGAGTAAGCATCTTTAGCGATACATCACAAAACTGATTATCAACAAGTTTCTCGAAAAATTCTTGCCAAGACATCCTGCCAGCGTTCTTTCATCAGGAAAAATCAGTTAGGTAAGTAGTCGGCCTTCGGAGTTCCACTCGGCGCTAAGGGTGACACGCTTTTATGATTGCGGGGTAAGCACTTTGTGCCATTCGTACCCACTATATGAAAACTTTGACAACTGACACACAGATCTGTTGAATTCGCGCTCATAGGTCAGCTCTGAAAATCTCCCGTCTCACGGGTACGCACATGGTTGTTTCAGCTTATTGTGCGTGGGTTGCAGCCTGACAACAGTTCGTATTGTCCGTTTTTCCGGGCATTATAATATTGCGGTATCAATTTTGGCCTTCGAAACCGCGCACGTGTCCGTGGCTCAGAAAAATAATAATGGGCAAACGGCGACCCGGAGAGTCGTTCGGTCGACGATGTGACTTCTCGTCGAAGTCAGACCTGCTCCCATGACCCGAATGCCTGCATTAACACCGTTAGTCGCCCTTTCATTAACGATGGTCGATGTCGCTAGGAGTTCTGATCATTATCGCGGGACGGCTCCGTCTGTCCCGTCGCTATGCAGGATATTGAACGAATCATTTCCGTACCTTGGACCACAAGACAAGTTTTGCTTGGGGGGTGCGCTGGGTGGATTACGGTAACTGGGGCTAGTGGAGATGCTGTGCATCATGCCCCATGGTCAGTAGTTCAATCATATTGTATCCCCCACACGTCGAACTTCTTTGGCTTGTCCTCTGTCTTGCACTTGTGATGTTTACGTTTGTTTGACGAGGTCTTTTACGACAATCCAAACCAATGCTCGGTAAAGTCGGTGTTCACCCGTTGTTCCGAACTCCGGCCAATATCGCGCAGCAGGCTCGAAATGAAAGGCTCGTGTTGTTGTTAACTCCCTTCTGGGTCATAAAGATCAGTTCACGAGGCTTCGAAGTTGTGAGCCCGAGGTCCCGCTCACCCGTAATGAAGATTGGGTTCAAGGGGCTGGCAAACCGAACCGAGAAGCCAGACAAGTTTACAGCGCTTTTTCGTTGATGGCTCCCATGTCCGCGGAGAACTGTGATACTCCAAGGCGGCATCGCTGGCTCGTTCCACCGATAGATTCTGGGTATGGAACCGGTTTCACGTCTCTGGATGCTCTGCGAGTTTCGAGGCTGCCTGTGGCGTCCCGCAAGGCTATGTATGAGGGAATGCAGGTGGGTTCGGGCCCAGGGCTGGGTCATGTTGATCGGCGAGCAGCCAGGTGGACCACCACGAAAGCTAGAAAAGAACGAACATGGCGTTCTATCAGCTCTAATCGCGACGATCTCGTTTTGGTTCGGGGACTGGCCAGTTAATACTAGTAACGATAACTTGATGGCCACACGGCTGTTTCAGGGACAAGAACGGGTTGTTAATTGATATCCCGATATGGCTCGCGTACGGAATTTTCCGGTTCGGCCCGGTTCAATTCCATTGATGTCAGGCTGATGAGTTGGACTAATACTTATTCCTGCTTTTTCAGCTGGCAGCCGGCTCTCGATCTTTCGTCCTCATACTACTCATTGTCATGTCTCCAGCGCAGGAGGGCCAGGAAAAGCCTTCGACGTCCATTCTCAAAGAACGTAGATTCAAGCTGAGCAGGTGCGCCCCAACGCTATCTTCGTCGACTGGCTGCTCACACTCCGCTAGGGCGTGCGATCGCTGTCGGTGAGTATAGACGAACATCTTCGCCTGCGTCCTTCTGATGCGCTGCAGGCGCAGGAGGATCAAATGCGACGAAGGACACCCCTGCCAGGCCTGCTTGACCGCAAACTCCCCGTGTACCTTCGAAGAACCGGGTAAACGTACTCATCCCCACAAATCAAAGTACGTACACACAGTCCACACTTGACTCACACGCATCTCAGCCTACCCCAGACGTACTGCTACGCTCGAAGACAGGATGCACCAGCTCGAGACCCTCATTCAGGCCATCCCTCCTACTGTCTTTTCGGCCGGGGGGTTGAACCCTGTTCAACATCTCGCGGTGGATCCGAGCATCGCCAGTCCCTTGTCCACGTTTGCTTCTATGAATCACACATTTCCCTCGGGTGTTCCTCCGCCATCTCTCCACGTTTTCCCACTTACAAATCCATCAACCCATTTTACCACTCAGCCTCCAAGGGGTTCTCCCAGACAGGAAAGCCCTACCACGGCGTTTCGCTCCATCATGGGCCAGTCCTCTCACTCTCAGAATGGGTCACCGGATCAGTCTCTCGAGGAGGCCTCCCGAATACATGCCTCTTACCTTTACTTCGACGACGAGGGGTACACACGATGGCAAGGTGAAACGTCCGGTCTTCCTCTCCTTGACCTCCTCGTAGAGAATCATACCCCTGCCAAGCCCGACGTGGATAAAGGCATCCCTGACCCAAGCTGGGCTGGCAAACAGTCTCTTCCTTCTAATCCCGCTACCTGGTTTCCAAACCGGACCCCCCGACGAACTGACGTCAACCCGGAGGCCCTTTGGCGACTTATAACATCATGCATCGTGCCCGAATTGATGGACAGGTGATCTCAGCCCACTTCCCTTATCACTGATGATTTCTAATCAAGTGCGCTTTGTCAGTTTGGTCCAGTGCTATTTGTGTACATCGTACTACCTCTTGCCATTTTTACATGTCCCTACATTCCTGGAGGTTTGTCGAGTTTTCATTGGTGACCCTGCATTCTCTCATTCATGCCGACAGGATTACGGGAATCCTCGAAAATGGTCCGAGCCTGGGTTTGGTGCCTTCATCGTTGCTATTTGTTGTCTCGCGTCACGTCACATTGATGACCCTCGTGTCCGGTCGGATCCTACTGAGGGTATATCGGCAGGCACCCAGTGGTTTGAGCTGTTTGGGCGGCTTCGCACGCTTCCCATCTCCGACCGCCCAACACTATACACCATCCAGGCGTCCCTTATTGCAGCTGTCTATGCAGTGGGGCTGGGAAAGCTTTCCAAGGCTGCGGCCCTATTATCCGAGGCAATCACGGTATCGATTGACGCCGGCCTGCATCGTTCGGCCGACACGTATGATCTCTTTGACCCCATCGAGGAAGAAGTTCGGAAGCGAACGTTCTGGTGCGTGTACCTATGGGACAAGCAGTTATCCGCGCACTTCGGCAGACCACCCATGATTCGCTTGCGGGACTGCGATATTGGGGAACCGGCAATCGTGGACGACGAATTCGTGACACGGGATGGCATGCTACCACAACCCACAGGCACAGAAAGTCGAATGAGCGCATTCGTTACAGCGATACGAATCATGGTCGTCATGGAATCGGTGTTGGACATACCGCCACCGCGCCATCGATCCGGTGACACTTCGCCATTCTTGTTGCGGGCGGCTGCGATGCTATCTGGCCACATGCGACCAAAGGACTTGCGCGAAGAGGAAAGCTTACTTGACAAGATCCACCACTCAATACCCTCCTATTGGGCACATTCGTCAGAAACACTTGCAAGTGATGACGTCATTCGAGTTACGCAAGCAGTTCGACTCCGCTGTGCTGAACAGTTTGTCCGGATGCTGATCCACAGGCACCGTCTGTCAAATTTTGTGGCGGAGAGGGTTTACAACGGGCCCGCAGAGGAAGAGCCGTGCGAGATTGAACGAGAGGCTATGACCGCCGCCCATGGTTGTGCGCTGCAGATTATCTCATCGTACATGCATGTCGCAGCCAAGGGGTTGATGACGTATTGTGAGTTTCCGTGAAAGGCTTTATCTTCCGTATGGTCATCAATTATTTTCCATAGATGGGGTTCACGTCATCCACCAACTGACTCAGGCTGGGCGCACCCTGCTGGCAATATTGATCAACTGCAAGAGCGAAAAACTCCAATCTCTGATTCAACCTGCCCTGGAAGCCCTTCGATCGTCTGTTGGGTTACTGCGACGGTTCAGTGGGCGGTATGTTTGTGGTCAAAGGTCAGGAGACCTCATGGAAGAGCTGTGCCGCTGTGAGTTATTTTAGGCTGATATAATTATCATGCTCACCAACGCGTCTAGTGACGCAAATACATCTTGAGCCTCCTCGGCCTGATTCCCAGGAACAATCAAACAAACGGCCTCCCTGGATTAGACCTGTGCGAAAGAAGACCCCCTGCATGACAAAAGGGACTGGAAGCGATGGCAGTTCCCACCATAGCAGCCCAGAGGCTTTTTCACCATCTGAATTCTTCGTCGATCCTGTTGTGGGTCTGACGAGTCCGCAGTCGGTCGGCCGGCCCTTCTCTCCGACATCTGCTACTGGCGGGTCGACTAATCAGTATTTAAGTTCTAACAGGCGTTTATCGCTCACACTACCATCATTCCTGGACACGTCAACGGGTGTGGAGATGGATCCAAGTGTGTATATGTCATCCCCCGCGGAGGCGATGAGCATGTTTGGTGACAATGGTGTGGACGCTTCGTCGATATTCCCTCCCGACTTCAATATGGGACCACACTCGACTGAGTCGAGTGATTCTTTGTATGGGCATCTTGTTGGGGGGAGTCTGGTGACGACACCATGAACAGGGCGAAATGTACACGGGTCTGGCCACGCTGCGACAGTGGTCAGCTAGGTAGTTGGGTGTTGTATATCTCCTTGGTGTATTTACCTCGAACGAATGGATTAGTACTACGTGTGCGAATCACGTGATAAGTTGGCTCTCCCGGACTCGACTGGCATTCCATTCTCAAGTGTACCAGCAGGCTTTAACAATGCTTGAACCTTGCCCTTCAGACGCAAACACAAAACGCACTGACCAGTCGTTCTTATTGTACATATTTTTCTCCTGAATTCTTACCTTTTACTAGCCACTTCCGGACCGGTTTCGCGTCGAGCGTCGGAATGGGAGGCTCTAGCTGTGTCGCATGGGCCCTCGTGGTCGTATCCCTGCTCATTAGTCGTTACTCGTACGCGTTGGAGGTGAAGATTACCTCTGGAGGCATTCATGTTCCCATCGTCCGATGGCCGGCGTCAACACACAGGCGGCGCTCCGCCAGCACCGGATCCATCGGTCTTGGTGATTTCGAGGACATGTATTCATCTATTTCTGGTTCTTCATGTTGATTGCTGATTGCGTTCGTTCCCAGAACCTATTCTGTTCAGATTCAAGTCGGCGAGGCGCATATACCCGTCGTGTTGGGTGAGAAAGCCGGACCTGAAATAGCGGATATAGCGCGCTCACTGACGTGTTGCTCTCTTGGGAAGACACGGGATCCTCCGATTTATGGGTTCTGTCGACGTCGTGTCAGGAAGCATGTCTCGCCGCGAATATCCCGTTGTACCCAACGTCTGGGTTTCACCCCGCCAATATGGATGCCACGTTGGTGTATGGGGACACCAAGACCGGAACGTACTGCCAGGGTCCGGTTGGGTCTGATTTCGTATCCTTGGCTGGTCTGGGTTTACAGGGTCAATACTTTGCTGCGATCAATTCCACAAATACTTCTGTTCTTCAGACTCGCACAGCCGGTATTTTTGGCCTGGGATTCCCTTTTAATAGGTGTGTCAGACGACGGTTCTGTGCAGAGCGGCCTGATATTGATTTGGGGTCATCAGTGTATTTTGGATCGATCTATTTCAGGGTCAGAACGGAAGCGGGTATTCGTTAGGGCGCCGCGACGAACCTCTGGAATCGGTGGATGCCAATATTCGTTTTCCTGGCCGTCTCCAGAACCTCCCCACACATTGGTTCTTGCGAGACAATACAGGTGATGAGACCGGAATGCCAATCGTGCGTTCTTTGGCGCAGACAGTGACCACGACAGCGGCACTTCAGTCGTCCATTGTAGCCTATGGCCCGCTTCTGCCACGCCTCGTGGCTCAAGGAAAATTGGACGCGCCGATGTTCTCTATAGCGCTTCAGCGAGATACGATTGAGATAGGAGGCAATCAAGGCATGCTCTCCATCGGACAGCTTCCGCCGACCGTACGCAGCGATAGCTTGACGTGGGTACAAGTCCGTGGTTATCCGCCATCCCAGGGAGGGTTGAGCCCTCCATCGGACGCTCCTGGAGAGGTTCGTTTGGCACAAGTGACAATCGTATAGCCGCTCATTCGTCTCTGATGAATAGGTGTACCCCGTAGCGTGGGAAATACCGTTGGACGATGTCTGGTTCGATGGAATCCAGCTGCCGAGGTCCAACATGTCGTCTCCGAGCATTTCTCTTTCGGCGCTGATTGATACGGTGTGTTATTCGTGCACTGTGCTTCATTATGAAGATCATATATTGTCGTGTAAACAGGGAAACTCACTCATCCGGGGTCCTCCTGACGTTGTCGCGCAGATCCACAATATCCTTGGCGGATCGCGTTTTGCTTGCTCCCCACCGCATATTCTAGAATTTCAGATCGGTGGCAAAATGTTCCCTGTCGACCCTCGTGATTTCATCAGCGAAGTTCGTCTGTCGGATCCCGACCTTTGTACTGCGAATGTTGTGCCGACGGATGTGCCAGTCTCTGGAGGTTCTGGATACCTGTATAGCTGGAACTTGGGTGATCCATTCTTGAAGGGGTGGGTGGCATTTTCTTTCCGAGTGCATTGATATGGAGATGGCCACGCAACATATGATTGTCGTGGACATAATGCGGATGAGCCATTGTCGTAAACACCTGTGCATTGGGAAATTCTGCTGCCACGTTGGATCCGCACGCTTGTTCGTGGACCGCGCTGTATCTTGATTCGGATGCGGGGTATCCAATCAGACCTGCACATTTTCCTATCGAAACATCTCCACAAGGAATCTTCGGGCATCCGAAATGAATGAATGCCCCGCTCCACGTCACTCATCTCTTTACCTTATTTTCAGTGTCTTGGCCGCGTTCCATTACGGCTCGCTCACCCGCCCGTCTCAAAATCCGCCTCGCATCGGCCTGCTCTCCACTGTCGATGAAAGCGCAGGCAAACTATTGTGCGATGACAAGCACCAGGCCGAACGGGGACACGGGGGATATCCGGGTATGCGTCCGTCTTTTTTTTCTGTGCTGGTGACGGTTATTTATCTCTTTTTCCCGGCGTTGCTAGTGATTGCGGAGCCGGCACCTGCGTCGCTCCCACCTGCCCGTGGTACCGGGGTTGGCGGTGTGCCGCTCGCGGCGCGACCAGTCGTGACTGAGAGTGATATCCCAGGGGCGTTTACAAATGGCGGTTCTGGGGAACTACGGATCAATCTTGGCATTTGGATCGCGGTCCTGACTGGGTGTGTGACGTGGGCGACGTGGCGGATCTCGGGATGAGACTCGCATTTGGAAGAAGGACCGAGAAATTTGTTTAGATTGTACCTGTGTCCGTACTCTCGATCGCTGTATCGATATGAGATGGAGTAGATTTGTTAGATTTGTAGCCTAGACACAAAAAGGTAACAAGGCAAAAAAAAAAAGTGTGTAGATGGAATGGGACGTGATGGAATTCTGATATGAATCTCGAGATCGGTCCGTTCTCATCTAGCCAGCATCGGAGACGATGCAAGACGATACGATCCTCTGTATACCGATATGAGTTTGCCCTCAGGGGTAGACTTCGAAATCACTGATATCGTGAAGGTGAAGCTATTCGATCTTTAGTCTCGGGACATTCCAAGTGCTTATTTTGCACTGGGAAAAGGCCAATGTTCGTTAATTTTATTGCGAGAGTCGAAGTGCGTGTTCAAGAAAAAGTACAGTTGAAATGAAGTACAGAAATAAGAAACCCTCTAGTTAAACGTTCGGGCGGAAACAACGCGCGATATCGCTCATTTCACATCACGTTTAAAATGGATGTGCCCGAAAACAGGTCCCAAACCTTTTGAACCATCTCCCCGCCTCGCATCTCATTGCTGTCATGGAAATAATTCCAGTATCCGGGCAACAAGTGATGCAGCGAGAACCATATCTTTGAGATTCCATCAGCATGGCGTAAGCGAAGCCCTGACATCCACTTACGCTGTAATACTTGCACGACCGTTTATCCGCATCGCGCGTCTGCAAGAACAGGAACCGTCCGCCGACGAAGCATCCATAAGCGAAGAACGCGAGGGTACAGAACCAATCAATGTCCCAGATACAGCAAAGGATGAATGACCAGATAGGGAGGCCTAATCCGACGACGAGGCGGGAGGCGACTGGGAACATGATTGGAACGGTGCAACGACCGGTGACACGGTCCCCCTCGACGTCTTTAAAGTCTTGGCAGTGCACGGTGGAGGTAAAGACGGCGATCGTCAATTGAACCGCGAGTTTTCCGGTTTCACTGACTCGAGTGACATCACAACCTATTTCACGTTTGACTCGTGAGAAGGGAGATGTAGTGCGAAAAAAAGGCCGGCCTACTTGCGCTGAGTGTCCCTCCCAGTTCCATACAACCGTACATGATGGCGAGAATGACGTTCTTCGACAGCCAGTTTTTGTCACCATCAAGTTCGTTGTACCAAAACGTGAACATCTGCATCTCAAGACTGGCAAACACCAACTGGGTGCTGAAGAGCGAGGAGTACGCCAGGCATAGTGGGGCAACGATCCACCGAAGGATCGTTGCATTTCTCAAACTGATTCTGCCTGCAGGAAGTGGCCTCGACGGTTTGTTCAATTTGTCTTCCTCGGGGGCCTTGATCTGGTTGGCAATGTCGAACTGCAGAATATGAAGCCAAACCCAAAAGATTGTAGTCGGCACATGGTAGGGACTACACAGCGGTGCAGACGCGAATGCAAACAACGTCTAGTAAATCATGGGGTGAGCAGAAATATGCACAGAGGGGAAGTGCCTACCACAGGAATGATGGCAGTCAGGAAGTCATTTTTCGTGAACAGAAAGATAGTGTAAAGGTGGTATCTAAGATCGGTCAGGAAGGAGATGGGTGAGCGTTGAACAGTCATGGTGTTCTAGGAACAGTTGGCTGAGGTTCTCCGGTCCTCCAAGCCCAAACGCCTGAAGTGCTTATATACTTCATGGGAATATGTGTATCGGCCACTGTCTTAACCGGGCATCGTTTCGTGGAAGTGAATCACCGGATAAGATCACGGGAGCCTCTTCATGACCCCGGCGCCTGCGAGAATAGGGAGGGAAATCCGACGGCGAAAGGAGCGCTTATAGAAGAGCTGTGTGGAGAACGTTGGCAATAGAATTCGACGGCGTCTCGTGATTGCCGGACCAAATATTTCAATTGGAGGCTCAGGGAACGTTGTCGAACCGCTTCGATGATAATTTTGCATCCATAAACTTACCATGAATGGCTGGACGAGCCACCGGGTAGTCGATATCAGGCTTGGCCGATGACATCGATGATCACCAAGTCCGAGCCAGCAGTGCTAGTTCAAGTAAGTAAATAAGAAGGTGGTTACCACACCCACACAGCAGTCAGCTGGAACGTTCGCTCCGCACTGTTGGGCCGCCATCCGCTGAGCGCTCTTGCCGTTCGCCGGTTTAAAAAAAGTCTCAGGCTTATCACCTGACTACACGGTTAATTTTGCTGAAGGTTCCACAGAGGCTTAGCCGAGATTAGATCATGGGGTGGTCAGTACTAGTGTAGGGTCTCTCAGTGGTATTCGGGCATATACCAACAATATCCTTGGACAAACCTCAGAGATTCTATGTCAGCGCAGCCTCTGACGAGTGATAATTGGTTAGCGAC
The DNA here is from genome assembly GCA_038094615.1 of Heimioporus aff. retisporus. NCBI lineage: Eukaryota > Fungi > Basidiomycota > Agaricomycetes > Boletales > Boletaceae > Heimioporus > Heimioporus aff. retisporus. Next base: position 25,192 of record JBBPUI010000014.1, on the reverse strand, counting down.
AAACGATCGACAGGCGTGTGCGGCACAGTGTGTGGGACAACCAGACCATTTCGGGCACATGATTATTAACATTTCGTTGGTTTAGCGGTTATACGGAAAGCCGGACGACCTAACCATACTCTGTTCCGACCTCGATCCGTGCGCGGCACGCCCTCACTATTTCGGTGGGCAGAAGGCTCAGTTAGTGCCACAGCTTCTTGAAGTCCTCTCTTCCAGGAGACCGCCTCAATAGGCCCAGAGTTTTCTGAAGTAGGCTGTGTTTGCATGGGCATTTGGCGACAACCTTTTCAGATGAGCGAGAGCCGAGACTAAGTCATCAGTAAGTTTTATAGGAAGAGTGTTCCGGTATACCGCGCTGTCTTGAAACCACCACCATGAGGCAACGCATTTTACTGAGACAAGGCGCTTTCAAGGCAACCCCAATCGCGCTACTGCCGAATCCGGCGAACCTCCTCCGTTTGCGGACACCTTGATTCATTTTGAGCATGCTGGCCTTGTAGTACAAAAGCCGCACTTCTGACTCGACAGCCAGGACCATCGCTTACCTTGGCGAAGAGGAAATCAAGGACTCATTCATCGAGCACGTTCACAACGGAGATTACTCCCTCATCGCTGGACTGGGTGCGGATGGATACAATACCTCGTTTTTACGCGTAAGTTGCATTGATAAGCGCGTACTTACGGAAGGTAGATACAGGAGGTCAACGTACGGCGCTTGCCCTATCACCTGGGTTGTGATGGAGCCGCTTGACGCCTTGACTCAATCAGGGTCAACTACGTTCCTTGGTTCAGTGTCCGACCCTACTGTCTCGGAGTAGTTGTCAGCAGGGCGATCCGATCACAAGTCACTTGAAGTGGTTCCGAGCCACCGTGACGGCGGTCACTAGTCACTAGAATGTGGTCTCCGCGACTGCCGATGGCTCGTTCAACTTCGAGATAAAAAGATTATACAGTAGCGGCAAACTTGGTGAGAATTCTAAAGCGAAGTTCATAACCTTGGTGTGAGATCTGTATTGTTTTATAGTAATCCGAAGCCTCCGAGTCACAACACTTGATTTGATTTGATGCTCGGCAAATGCATGTCAAAACCTCCACAAGCTTGAAGAAGAGGAATATGTTTTGTCGCATGATATGACTCAAAAGAATATGAAAGTAATAATTTTACATGTAGCATGTCTCTCGTTCACATTAAAATCGACCCATTCTGATGTCGCGACATCAGGTTGATGCATTACTAGATTTCGTCCGAGTCCCCAAATCACCCCTAAAGAAATGTACCAGCAAATTTGCCCCATATTTTGTGAAGAATTTCCCCGCCTCTGATCTCTTCTCCATGATGGAAATAATTCCAGTACCCGGGTAGCAAATGATGCAAGGAGAACCAGATCTGCAAAGCGTCGTCAGCTAACCTGGCCAAGAAGATGGGTCCCGCAACCACATACACTATAGAGCTTGCAAGACAGTTTATCTGCGTCGCGCGTGCGCAAGAAGAGAAACCGCCCACCAACAAGACATCCGTACGCCACGAATGCAAGAGTACAGAACCAATCAATATCCCAGATGCAGCAGAGGACAAAAGACCAGAGGGGAAGACCAAAACCGACAACGAGGCGTGACGTGATCGGGAAGGCGATAGGCACGGTGCGGCGACCAGTGATACGGTCCCCATCGACATCCTTAAAGTCTTGGCAATGCACCGTGGAGGTGAAGACGGCGATGGTGAGTTGTACCGCAAGCTTTGCAGTTTCGCTGACTCGAGACTGATCACTACCTATCGGGAGAAGTAATGGGAGTTGAATACCACATCGGGCGGGTAATGATAAACGAAGTACGCACTTGCCACGAGAGTGCCGCCGAGTTCGGCACAGCCATACATGATGGCGAGAACGACATTTTTCGACAACCAGTACTTATCCCCATCCAGCTCGTTATACCAAAGCGTGAATAGCTGTAGTTCTAAGCTAGTGAAGACCAACTGGATACTAATGAACGAAGAGTACAAAAGGCATAGTGGGGCCATCATCCACCGGATAACCGTTGCATTTTGTACAGTGATTCTTTCTGAGGGAAGTGGTCGTGATGGCTTGTTGATCTTATCTTCCGCTGGCGCCTTGATTTGATTGGCGACGTTGAATTGTAGGTTATGGATCCAGATCCATGCAATGGTAGGGATTATGTGGGAGGAGCTGCACAGTGGGGCGGAGGCAAGAGAAAAAAGAACCTAAGAGGTCGCAAAGTAAGTGATGGTGTGAAGGTGAGGGCGCAGTACATACCACCGGAATGACAGAAGTTAGAATGTCATGCTTGGTGAACAAAAATATTGTGTGGAGATGGTATCTGAAGTCGGATAGAAGAAGGGGGAAATGTTGCACAGTCATTGTCTGTGTTGGATTGAACAGTTTGTCGCACAGACACGATGTGAATGTCTCAGACCTTTTATCTGCACTATGAAGACATGTGTAATCGTGTTCCGGTTATTGTCGGACCCGATTGTCTGGATGCCTGTGGAAGTAATGCTGTCCTATGCTCTAGTACTTACTGGACGACTACTGTCAAGAAACGGTTTCCTGTGTCCGAATCCGAAAGATACCGGAGCTTTGACCTTAATGGGAGTATACCGCCAATTTCAGGCATGTCAAGCGTAACCCACTGATGCGTCCAAAGATATCGAAGAGAGTGAGACTTATCTTTGTGTGTTGCAATCGATCCACCGTTCGCTAGTCGCTCCGAACACAGAAAAAGATTCCTTGGCGTAGAAGCCGGATGGTGGCCAATCCAGTGCAAAAGGACAGCATAGCCTGAGACGGACAACGTGATGATGAACGTTTCGGACCGGCGTAAGAGACAAAGTAAATGCCCTACTCGGAAGTTCTGCGTCAGTGAGCCGTCCTTCATGCGTAGTTTTCATTAACACGCGATGGACAGATGTAAACGAAATGGCACTGACCGCAGATGAAGCGCTCAAACTTTCTTTCAACAGTGGCCCAATGTAATGCATATCGTTCTTTCCATTGAAGCGAGATGATCAAGACGCGGTCCGGGTGATTCGGTAAGCCACCCGAGTTGGGGCAGTACCGTAGCCAATAGTGGCAAGAAACCTCCCACGATATTTTCGGTAGAATCCTAGGTGGCTCATTTCTGGTATGAGATCACGCACGTCGAACAGCTAAGTTCATTGGGAAGTTGTCATCTGCAAACCGTTGGAGATGCGCGCTTAGGCACAAGTTAACGGAACGTTACGTTCACGGTAGCGAAGCATCCGATTAACTGACTGCCTAAAATCTGCTCAGCCAGTTGGTAGGTTTCGTCCGCTCAATTGTCAAGCTAACCAAACGGGGTGTTATTTTGGTGTCGAGCGGTGCGCCCAATCTGCTGATACGGTTAGACATCGATGATCCAAGGAAATCATGACGCCGCAAAATATGCAAACTGTTCCCCAAAAGGGCAAGTTAGGGCAGGCATGCCGTACGGACGGACTGCGAACTTTTTCTTCTGGCAGTTGCTTATTCCTATGACATGGTCGAAGGGACACCCAATAAGATCTAGTTCACGATTCCATGATCATGCCACCACCTGTGGCGTCACGATGGCCACTAAGTACTTGGACGAGATATGATATCTTTGGAACAACCTTCAGTTTCTCATTGAAGCCCCGTACACTGCCGATGCCGGCGCCGATGTCCAAGCCGTCTGCCGTCATTACGTAAGTGAGTCCGACGGAAGAGGGTGCCTCCTGCTAACCAAGGAAAACCAAAGTTCCTTGCCACTGGTGGCGAAAATCGACAGTAGTCTAGTGAAATTTTGCATCCTATTCCCTGAATAGCATGGAAAAATGTCGCCTACATACGAGCGAGGCCGAGAAACAAACTTATCAGTCAGTCCGTCGGATACTAGCGCGCGAAATTCGAGATAACATGCGGAGTTGCGCGTCATGCCTTCAGCCCCAATATTCACTGTCAACTACATGCTGGCACCGCCATCGGGAATGGACATGAATGGATACCGGTGGATCAATACATAAAGAGCTTTCTCGAATTGAAAGCTTGCTGAGGCAAACAAACAAAGGAACACAGCGTGTTGGCCACTGACATCATGCAAACGTTCTGGCTCCAATCTCGCATGTTTACCACAAAATAGCCCCATCCGGGGTCCAATGCATCGACCATTAACGCGGCCGCATCCCCCGATCTCAACTATAATCCTCAACGTTCCACGAATTGTCCATAGATGTACAAATCAAGCATTTGTTTCGTGTTTTCGAATGACAGGCATTATGGTAAAGTGTCCATCATACCCTTGTTTTGATAGACATAACTTTGATATGGCTCTTGTAGTCTTTATGCGGTCCGGCTGTTGAGTACAATTCAAATTCGTGCCGGATCGTTACACGTTCTGGAAGTAGGTGTACAAATAACAGTCAAATATACTGTTTACCTCCGTAGGTAGCCTGGATATCAAAAACTTATCCTTCCTTTAGTTATTCTCGGCCTCCTCCCGCAACTTGAAGCGATAAACTTGTCGATGTCATATCTACCCCATCAACATCCAATTTCCACCATACCTAGCAAACGCATGTTGCTACCCCTGCGTATTGTCCCACTCCCTGTGTTATAGGGCCGCTACCTTTGCACCATGTAAAGGTCCATTCCTATTGAAGAGTTAAATACCCCAAATCAGCGTGAGTTCCCCCAGGTTACCACAAACACACAGTAATACAGTTTTTTTTTTTTTCCCTTGTCCTTCGGAGCACGCCCCATGGGGACAGCACATGCGATGTTTCGTAATAGTAACACATGTTCTTTGGTGCACTCATCAGATCAGTCCGCTACCACTATATCAGCAACGGAACCATTAGAACGATGGCGAACCAGAAAATATTGTGACATTGTCTATGAGGAGGTATGCCTTATCTTCACTACGGAATTTTGTTGATGCGGTGGATCTGCGACTCATGAGCGTGTGGGGTTTCAGAGCTTTGTCATCATGATGATCCTGGTCTATTCACACGGTTCGATGGATATTGAGTACTATTTACTCTTCACCGGTTTCTTCGAACTCATGTCTATCGCCAGGCGGGTTGCTCTTATCACTGGGTCCGCTCAGGGCATTGGGCGTAGCATCGCACTTCGCCTTGCTAGGGATGGCTTTGACATTGCCCTGAACGACCTTGCGTTCAAGAGGGATCAACTACGTGACGTTGCGGGCGACATTGAGAAGATTGGTCGAACGGCCCATCTGGTGCCTGCGGATGTGACTGACGAAAAAGAAGTAAAAGAAATCGTGAAGAGCACTGCAGAAGCACTTGGAGGGTTGGATGTGGTGGGTATCTGCGACCCCAGAAAACCTCAACACAGTTGAAGTTCTCGAGTCCTGATTCACATATCTAGATGGTAGCCAATGCAGGAGTTGGTCCGCTATCAGACTTTCTCTCCAGTAAGTTATGCTCGCACAGTTCCTACAGGAATTGACACAGTTATTATTTATAGCCGAAACCGACGAGTGGGAAAGAGTTATGGCTATAAACGCCCGTGGCTGTTTCTTGTGCTACAAATATGCGGCAGTACAAATGATAGCACAGGGACGCGGGGGGCGCATTATCGGCGCGAGCTCCGTGGCTGGGAAGCTCGGATACCCTACAGCTTCTGCATACTCTGCAAGCAAATTTGCTGTCAGAGGCCTCACACAGTGTGTAGGTAAGAGTTGAACTGACCATTACCCTGCGATCTGCATCTGACCATGTCAGCGCGGGAACTTGGACGGTACAATATCACGGTGAACGCATATGCTCCAGGCGTTATTGATACCCCAATGTGTATGTATCAACAGCGTCCTATCATTGGATAAGGATTGAAGCTGGGATAGCGGCTGCCGTTTTCTCGCCCGGTGGAACTCTCGAGAAGCTGGATAAAGAGTCGGTCGAATGGCTCAAAACCGTGGGTAGTTCTGCGCATACCTTCGCAGTGCGTTGATTGTATTCGTTCACTGCTGGCAGTACTCCACCACTACACCCATCAAAGCGGTTGGTCAACCGGAGGATATTGCTAGTATCGTGAGTTACCTTGCCTCGAAGGAGGCACATCTTATCACAGGTAAGCATCACTCGTTTCCCCTGTTTTTGGGTATAATTGAGTCCACTGAACTAGGACAATGTGTACGTCTGCAAAACTTATCTTGGTATGAATAGAGCATGCTCAACTGAATCAACAGATTTCTGTTGATGGGGGAACAATTATGTCCTGACATATGTTATGGTGGGCGGTAAAACGCCGTGTGGTGTATATCATCTTGACAATGAGTATCCCTGAACTTGCAGGGGTAATAATACAACAGAAAGGACAATAAAATGTACAAGTGTTTTGGACTTCTCGTTACATATTTGAAGGGTCAATGATGTCCTTGTAAATGAGGCATATATGAAAATTACGAGAAACCTTCACCCTCTGATCTGGACACTCCACAACATCGATTGTTCGTTCTTACCCCGGGTTCCGCCGGGACTAAGAATGGCTTCGACGTGTACAGATGTCACATCACCCACAACCTGTCGCCACATCTCTCCCCAGGACCCGGGTGAATGCGCATATTTGGACCTGGCGTGGATTTGATGATTAGCTTTTGGATAACTCATGGTCCGGTGGCGAGAGGAACGAGCACAAATACATGGAAGACGTACCGGCCCATGTGATCTTCCATCATCCCTTCCGCGACGCTTCCGATGTGCCTGCCAAAGACGATGGCGGGGCTGGATCCGGGCGAGACATCTAGCAACGTCGCAAGACGCCTAGCGATCGTTTTCTGCGTGCCCTCGTCATAGAGATGAAACAGCGATCCGGCGTAGATGTACTTGACGCGTCCGCGCAATTCGTTGAGACGCTTGATGTCCCTCAACGGCGGGCTCTCCTTGTCCGCTTCCGCGGGAAACGGGCCTTGGACGATATCAAAGATATCTCCGACGAAGAATGGGATCGGACAGTTGTCTCTGTCACCGTAAAGTTCATGTCCGAGATCGATGAATTCCTGTCTGAGGTCACATCCGATGACGGAGGAAGGGTTGTACCCAGAGTGAACAAGGTAACGGAGATCCGTGCCCACTGTCGGGAATGGCATCAGCGAGTTTGGAAAGAGGGGAGAAACGCAGGGAATAATACTTGCTGCAACAGCCAATATCGAGGAGTACGGCATTACCGTCTGCTTTGAGGACACGAGGGAATACATAGTGTTCAGACATGCGTAGAGAAACGTAGTGGAAGCGACGAATACAACTGTATGGGTAAGTCTCGCTGGGACCATCAAGTTGGATAAGGCCGACGGAGAGTGGTAACAAAACTTACTATGCTCTGTGTAGGTATTATATTATGAGGACAATGGACGCAGTAATGGTAGCATCATAGAAGTGCTCACCTGCGCTGAACTGCCCTGACGCGTTTCGCAATTTCGGTATCCTGGTCGATACCATCTGCAAGCATGCCATGGATGGCGCAACGCAAAAAATCATTTTGTTCCCTCGTCAACTCGAGAGTCTCCTCGAGTGCAGGGATAAGGGATTCAGCAGGCAGCTGTTCGCGAACAAGATGTTCGCCATCCGAAGCCATGTCCAGGTAGACGAGGATAATAGCTTGCGGGAAGGTCCGGAAGAGGTGCGAAGGTTGCGAACGCTATTTATCAACTTACCACCTTTGTACCATTGCGAGGCACTCATGTTAGTACATCCGTCAATATATTTTGGGACCAAAGTTTTTGCGCAGTCGATTCCCTGCGAAACTTGATACATGGCGTTTGTTCGCAGGACTCACTACAGCTTCTGTTGAAATTTTCTCCTTCTCGGGTACCTTGAAAGATTCTGGCCATTTTGAAGACATTTATAGAGACTTGAGGAAAGCTAGCATTTGTTTGTAATGCCCTTTCTTCGACATTCCGAGTCTGGGCTTGCAAATGTGACTCCGACTTGTGAGCCATAAGGTTGAGGCTGAAATAGCACCCGACTCGGCAATCCAAAAGTGACTCTGCCGAAGGCTTTTATTAGTAGTAGCTTGCCAGGATAACACCGTTTTGCAGTCCGTGTATCAACTTCGACCGCGCGCGGCGAAGCCTAAGGAGGGCATGTCTGCTCATCCATCACTCGTTGAAACCGGTTCCAGACGCCCAAAGGTGGCAATCGTTACAGGTGCCGCACAGGGCATCGGACGTGCCATCGCGATCCGACTCGCCGAGGATGGTCTCGACATCGCTGTGAACGATCTCGTACAGAACAAAGACCATCTAGAAGCCCTCTCGCATGAGATTAGCAGCACTGGTCGCCGATCATGTATTGTGTATGCCGACATCAGCGTCGAAGTGCAGGTCAAGGAGATGATCGAAACGGTAGTAGGAGTGTTGGGCGGACTCGATGTCGTGCGTATTCACCATCAGCTGGGTTTCTGTTCACACACGGTCGCTTTTAGATGGTAGCCAACGCAGGGATATTCAAGACGGGAAGTTTGTTGGAAAGTGAGGTTGCCGCGTGAAGCAGGGATATCCACTGACTATGACAATCACTGGGTACTTTCAGCAACTGTTGGCCAATGGGATACCACATTCAACGTTAACGTTAATGGAACGTTTCTTTGCTACAAATACGCGGCCGCGCAAATGATCAGACAGGGTTGGGGCGGCAGAATTATTGGACCATCGTCCAAGAACGGGAAAAGAGGTGTTTGGTTTTCCTGGCACCCACATCGACCGGGGGCAGACCACCATTGACAGTGCTTCACAGGAATGACTGACGGAATTGCATACAGCAGTACCAAGTTCGCGATAAGAGGATTGACGCAAGCAGCAGGCGAGTCCAGGGTCTTCCATTCTCGATTCCGAGACATTGGCTCATGACGGTTTTTCCCGAAGCACTGGAGCTGGGACGTCATGGGATTACTGTGAATACGGTTGCGCCGGGCGCAATCGATACCCCGATGAGTATGTGACATTCATTTCCGGCCGTCCCTCGAGTCTGTAAGGATGATGAAACAGTGCGCAGAACACGCGCAGAAAGAGCGGTTAATCCACTAGCAAGTCGCGATCGCCCGGTGCGTGATGGTCGTTTATCCAGATCTTGACGAAGCCTGTCCTGACCACGACCATCGTAGGCGAGGATTCCACCAGCTCTTGATTATGTCGGTAAACCAGAAGATGTCGCCGGTTTGGTATCTTACCTCGCATCCGACGAGGCACATTATATCACAGGTGAGTCACATGCCCACTGATCGTCTGCACCAGACATTAATCAATTGCTGTGTATGGTGGTTATTTCAGGTCAGAGTGTAAGAGCTCTACCAACCTTACCGTAGCTTCTGTTGAAAGCACCCATTGAACCAGATGTCCATAGACGGAGGGCTTGTATTTGATTAGTGGTCACCACAGCATTTGCGTCAGAAGTTGAGAGGGATTTCACTGGCAGAGTGGGGTATTTCAACAGTGCTGTTTACCTACATTCGAACTTTGCCAATGATGCTTCAAACATAAACTCCTCCTAGCGCTCGTATTACGATGGTAGTTTTCCAGAGAGAGCTACCAGGCGCAGCTAATACTGTTGGAAAGCCGGTGTGGTCCGAGTAGAAGGAACCCGGCAAGCTCTCATTCAAGTTCCCACGCACCTTTTCCCCATGCCTATGTCATCGTCGACCGAGACAACATATGAAACTCAAAACGACCAACGTCTTGACGAGCTCCATGCAAAGATAAGGACCTTACGAGGGGTATTAGCCTTTCCATTGTTATACGACAGGCATTCTCTGATTCGACTCACAAGGTCACCACAGACATCTATGATGACGCCGAACGCCAGAATCTAACTCTAGATGACACAGCAAGTTGAACCCTTCTGGCTTATCCGTATCACTTTTTATGACGTTGGGAATCATTAGGGCAACTCATTCTCCAGCTTTTCTTCTCAACTATCCCACTCGTCGCGCCGAGCTGCGCAAGCGTTTGGTCTCACTGGCGCTGGTGGAGTCCGTCAAGTACGCATTATAATGTACATTGTCGGGGGATCATTTCTCTTGTGGCTTTTGTGGGTGATGAAAGGCTTCTGGTGGGGATCGAGCGGCGAAGCTTGAACCACAACCGTGCGTGATTCTACTTGTGCCATCGAAGTGCGTCCTGACTCTATATGAAGTTGCTACTCCGAGACAACACACTACTCGTATTATTGAATTATATGCTTGCATTTATTCCCTGGATAAACCATGCTTCCTTGTTCTTCGTGAGTTGTGTCGTGGATGTCCATATGTCACTCGGCCTATGTACACAAGGGACTTGTGCAGCTCTTGCATGGCTGGTTTTGTTGACGTCTGTATTTGCAGAGTTTTTCAAGTTTGGGGAGCAACCGACGCAGTGCTTCGTTATCAGTTACTTTTCTGGAACGCGTTCGAGAAACATCTTACCTCCGGAAGAATATGGGTTTATTCGCCCGCGGATGCTCGGTCTCCTCATGACATCTCATTTCCCGCGGGATTTATATAACATCTTCACTGTATGCTAACAAAATATTGGAAAGGTAGCAGTATTCGACCATTCGTGACTCTGGTCATGCGAATTTCAGCGAATGGGGCGGGATGTATGAGAGACGGTGTTATAGTTTTGCCACCGCCACCGTACGTTGAAACCGACCGTCTCACCGCTTGGTAGTCTAGCTAACACACCGCGCGGGGACCATGCGGTGGATGATACTATAATACCACATGTCGTAAGCCAGTACCCGGACGACCCTCAGTCAGCGAGAGCACCTTGACGTTGCTGAACAGATCTACAACAGAAGGATCGATCATTTTCGGGTTGGCGGCTGCCCATCGTCTCTACACAGTGCGTCCCTTCTATTTTCTTGCGATACTTGGAATCGACGTATCACTCTACATGTAGGTACCCTTTCGCCGAGGATTGGGAGGGAGTGTTTGCGTGCGTACATCGCCTAGCCGCATGTGCGTAGGTGGTCGCGTGTGGGGCAGCGTCTGAGACGACCTTTGTCTTGGGCGGACTGGAACCGAGTTTGTTGTAACGTGAGTATTATCGTTTGCCATGACTTTATAGTAGGGTGTAATGAGGTCGAATGTAGCGTACGCCCTTCGAAATGTGCCATGGACAGCTTGCCCTCTTAACGGCAAGGTGGCATTTTCACTCTGATCGCCCTCACCCAGAGGACTTGCTACATAGCGCCGTTGACTCGACTGGGCGTCTTTCCCCGTGACTTGGTGATAATTGACCGCCTGGTATGTATTCCGTTCGTGGATCTGCCCGCAGTAAACAAACCAAATCATTATTAAAGAACACTGCAATGCCATTGGTGTAGGCTCTCTGACTGTGGTAGCCACGAAATAACATCAAGTCGCCAACCAGACTTCTCAATCACCAAAGAAGTGGACCCGGAGTTGTACCTATGGTATATCACCAAAGACGAATACACTACCGTATGGTTCTAGTGCGCCGCTCAATCTTCGACTAACAGCCGCGCAACAAGATGGTGCCTAATACTAGCCCCTGACCTTGAGAAACCATATCCAAGTGACTGGAGATCCGCCGCACCCGTGAGGGTGCAAGATGTGTCCGGGCTTCAGGCCACGATGCCGGCACACGAAGGTCCCTTAGCATAGGATAATGATCACCTACTCTGCATGGTTGCCGTGATTGCGAAGCTCCGACAAGCGGAGAGGTACTGTACCCTCGGCGCAAGCAGGTTTCTGATGGCATGACGAAACGCCGAACGCATTTACCTTCGTTGGGCGTGATTGTCAAGATACTGGGTCAGATGGCACCAAAGTCGTTGACCTTCCAGAGCTGTGCAAAGGACGTGGCAAGTACGTTGAATCCATCCATGAGGATCGCGCTGTTGGCAATAGACATCTGACGCTTCCGTTCTCATGCCAGCTGTCGGACTGCTATTTATGACCTGCGTGACTCGCCGTCACTTTCCGCAAAGTCGTTTATGCATACCCCAGATTGGAGCGACAGGATAGCCCCGAAGTACAGATGGGCTCGGTTTAACGGCCTTGGTACGAGTCCGCCGCGTGGCTGGCAGGCTGCATGTGCACTCGTGTTTGGACGCCCATGAGTTGACCCTCTGGGGCCATCCCAAACACAAGTGGCATTTGCAGAGTCCAAGGAACACCATGATGCTCGCGTTTTGCCGGGAATGAGTGTTTTGGAATCATGGATACAGTATAACTACTTAGAGTCAGTAGGATAGATCCACTGCCAGCAAATAGCTGACACCACGAATCGCTAATCACATTAATCATACTTCATGTCAGCCGAAAAGAAGATTGTGCTCGTCACTGGATCGGTGCAGGATCTCGGACGTACTATTGTGCCGTCTAGCCGGGGATGGCTTGGACGTGCCAGCCTTTCAACGAGGTCTCTTCCAAACTTGATCAACCGTGTGCTGTCGCTGCCGACATCGAGAATATCGGCCCTAGAGAGCACTGTTGGTACCCGCGGACTTTACTTTTGAAGAGATGGTCCATGATATCGTTAGGGGACTCGGAGGTTTGGGTGCCGTAAGTGCGACAGACACTGGGGAGATCCTTGTTCATGGATATTTTCCCGGCTGGTGAGGGAACGCAGGGACAATTGACTGCACGCCTCTGATCGCATTTGCACAACCATTGTGTAACTTCTGCTGATACGAGCCTGTTCCCACGATGGCAGTGGGATAGGGTCATGGCCCTCAATGCACGCGGCACTTGTTTGTGCTACAAGTGTGCAGCACAACAAATGGTCGAACAAGGGCGTGGGGGACGGGATAATTGGCTTATCGCCAAAAAGTCGAGAAATCCTTGCTTATCGCATATAGTGCGAGGAGGTTTGCTGTCAGGGGCATCACACGAACTGCCGGCGCGGTGCCTGTTTGCCTGAGTCTGTGCTCGGCTGATGGTTTCTAATTAGCTATGGGACTTGGCTCGTACAACATTACGGTGAACTCGTATGTGCCCGGAACTATCAAGACGGGGGATGAGTAAGTGTGGATGACGTTCTCTCAGAAATGAGACTCAACTCGGGCAGCGGTAGGGTGACGGTGCGTTTGCCAAGGCTAATGCAGACCCGATCAAACTGTGGAAGGACGTAAGATTGTTTCATATCGCTCATCATGTGGAACTTGAAGTTTGATTTCCCATAGCGTGCAGCCACGAAAACCCAGTATGCTGGACAACCCGCGGATATTGTGAGCATCGTCAGTTATCTCCCTCAAAGGAGGTGCACTTTATTACCGGCAAGCATTGCTCCGGCTTCATTTCTGTGCTGACCTACTTACCGGGTTGGGGTAGGGCAATGCGTATGTACCTCCTTTCTCACCCACTTTTAGATGATAAGGTGGTATCCTGAACGCATGATAAGTCACTGTCGGCGGAGGGATTGTTTTATCTTGATCTGAAGCGAGATGGCTGGTGGCATCCAACAGGCGTTCCGAGCCAGTATGTTTTCGTGTCAGTATATTTCCCGCGGGCCTTGCGGGTGGATTGAACAGGGTGTATACAGTCAGGAGTCATCTTCTGAAGTCTGGTGCTAGTTACGCTTCCGTACGTGCTGTCCACCATGGGGCATTCTGAAGGACAATAAACGAGGACACGTAAAAAAGAGTGATCTATTCCGCGGTGTGGATGGTAAGTACTAGTAGGCCGGCCCCACCATCGGCATTTCCCGGACGCAGGTCGTTTTCCTTATATCCACGACTCTTAGAAGGGAAGATTCCGCCCTCATGACTCAGTTGGTCATCATGAAGTCTTTTTCTCCAGTAAATTACAAGAAGCAGAAGAGCTGAATTGGGGGCTTCACTTTCTCTAGTCTACTCGTAGGAGTCGGAATTACGCTTCCAGTGAAGTTGAACATTTATTAGGTCAGGCAGTTGCGATCATACGCCTTAATCTCCTGTTCACCATATACATTGACCCACTGCGCCACTGTTTCTGGATAACTTCCTGATGCCCGTGTTCCGAATGAATGCTTCTGGAAATGGGCGTTGTGTGGCCTGCTGGGCAATAAATTCAATCGCCAGCAACCATCGCCTGCTTTCATCAACTGTAAGACCCCATGTCAGTCGAAAAAGGGATCGCACTCATTACTGGAGCAGCCCAGGGCCTTGGACGTAGCATTGCTCTTCGTCTAGCTAGAGAAGGCTTCGACATCGCTCTGAACGATGTCACCTCCAAATGCGACCAACTGCGTGCTGTCGCAGAAGACATCGAGAAGATCGGTCGAAGAACGTTGTTGGCGCTCGCAGACGTTACCGTTGATGGGGAGGTCAAAGGCATGGTGCAGGATGTCGTCAGGGAACTCGGAGGCCTGGATGTCGTGAGTAACGACATGCCGCGCCAGGAAGCGTGTTCACTATATATTTCACCAGCTGGTGGCGAATGCCGGGGTCATTGGGTTCACACCCCTGATCTCTAGTACGCCATGTTCACGACCCTGCCTTAACTTCCGCTGATGGTCATCTTCCACAGCTGAAGTAGAAGAGTGGGACCGAATCATGGCCGTTAATGCGCGTGGCGCATTCTTGTGCTACAAGTATGCAGCACAACAAATGATCAAGCAAGGGCGCGGAGGACGGATCATCGGTGCCAGCTCTATCTCCGGACATCAAGCGAAAACCTTTATTGCATATAGCGCTAGCAAGTTTGCCATCAGGGGTCTTACTCAGACCGCTGGTAAGCAATCTACTCTTCCTCTTGCGCGTAGCTGAGATCCTGAATCAGCTATGGAACTTGGCAAGTACAACATTACTGTAAATTCGTACGCGCCTGGTGTGATCAAGACGGACATGAGTAAGGATCGCTTAAAATATGATGTCCATCGACTGTGACCAAAGTTCTGACAGCGGCCGATATGTTCAATGGCGAAGCGTTTGCAATTGCCGGGTTAGATGTACATGAACTGTGGCAGAAAGTGAGTTGCCGGTCGCCGCCCATTCGCTGATGCATACAAATCGTTCCCCTATTATTTGTAGCGCGCAGCCACAAAAGCTATCCCATACGCAGGTCAGCCGGAGGACATCGCAAGCGTCGTCAGTTATCTCGCCTCCAAGGAAGCGCACTTTATAACAGGCAAGTGTTTGTTCGCCTGTACTTTTGTATTGTCGTACTTATTCCTGAATCATTCTAGGACAAAGTGTAAGTTTTCGCTTCGTAATTCTCTCCGGTTTCCGAGCGATGGATTTCAAATGACACATTAAATGCGTGCCACAGATCACCGTCGATGGAGGGGTTGTCATGTCCTGATTTATTTTGGATCCTTATTTGTTGTCCAGTCAGGCACCACCTGTGGTTGGACATTACATATGGGGTTCTAAGTATTGTAGGTTAGTTTGTGTATGTATGTATCATATTGTTTTGGAGTGGACGCCCGTGAACTGGACGTCTTGATTTGAGATGGGTCATATTCATGGTGCAATGCAGTTTGTTCACATGCAAACTCCTGGTGATAATATTAGTAATGATAGCTGATTTTGAGCAAAAAGATATGTGGAAGCTATTGATGTGAGCAGCAAATCACCTCTGGCCAATACTCAAGCATTAATGTTGGGCCTCAATTCATCCTTACCCATGCCTACAGGCGAAGCACAAAGATAAAACCCTCGAGTTGTCGGAGGAAAAGCCATTCCTGTGTCATGCTATCTGTCACGGGTATGTTGTTCTCATTGCATCCGTTCCTCACCACTTTATTACAATCAGTCCGAGAGCATAGTAAATGATTGATAACTTTGGATTTTTAATTGGATTGGATTGATTTATTTGCTATCCACGAACCTTCAATCAGGTATATCCTTACGGCGGAACCAGTGCCATTCGCTACTTCCTCTACGTCTCCCTCTGGGTATCTGAACACGACCTGTCTGTCCATACCCCTGAAGCAGGCGGAACTGCGAACTCACATGGTTGCTTGACACTGGTTGTTGTAGCAAGTCCCACCCCCTCACGCCCCACATCGCTTTACCGACAACGTTCCCGACGGTGGGCACGGAGCTTCGTCACCTCGTTTATTGCAGATACAGGTCTGCCTTTGTCATCGGGTGTGACATCCGGCATGAATATATTAACCTCGGACATGAACTCTACGGCGGTAGAGAGATGTGCCTCATTCATTCTTTGCCGCAGACATCTTTGATGTCGTCCCCGGCCCGTTCCCGTCACAGCCTCCCGCTGATGCCACCCAGTCAATGAAAGAAGTTACTAATGAATCTCAACGACCTACGCAGACGTGTCAAATACATCTACGCAGGGTCGCTGTTTCAAATATTTGATAAGGACACGCAAGAAGCAGTCGCGACACGTCTACATACATAGCTATATTGCTTGATGTCACCTCCGGATTGGGACCCGCGATTTTCTTTGGGAGGAATTGGGGGTGAGTTACAGGGGGCTTCATAGACGATGTCATGGGCCGGTCCGTCTTCCTGGGCTTCTGTTTCGAGCGTGGGTCACCTAAATCAATGCATACCAGAGCCTGATACGCCCATTCACCCGTGTCTTGGAAACACTTGTGGCACCACGTTGTGGGTGATACGAGACCAGTGCAAGTCGATGCAGCTCCCCGCGGAACAATGAGCCAAGGCGTCCACAGATGTGGTGGAGCGTCCGGATTTGTGGTAAAGTACCCCGTCCTGTGGAATTTAAGTTTGATGTACTCCATCACACTACACTCAAACTGACATAGCGAGAATTTCGGGGATTCGGCGGAGTCATATACCAACGTTAACATCAAACCCCGCGTGAAACGTTGTAGGCCAAACGTTCCATGCCATTCTTAACCATCATAAAAGATTGTCTACCAAAGCAAGTTACTGTGTTTCCCATGCTGATATCCATCAGACTACTTTAAGCTTGGGTTTCCAGGGGTACTGCTCTACAGATTCTTTTTGCGCGCAGATATGCAGTGAGGCTTCCAGGTGGGAGCAGTAAGCGGCTTCTAACGACTTTGGGGTGCCCGAATATAATGTAATGAGAGTACCTGCGACGCATACCGCTTTCGAAGTAATCAATAAGCGATTATCGGGTCAATTCGGACATCATTTTGTCATTGCGAGCGAGCCAGGCCGAAATTGAGTCAAGTCTGACTTCGAAGAACGAGCACGTGCTGCAGCACATTCTTCGAAGCTACACTCATGATACCAGTATAGCCTCACGCGCTCGACTGGAGGCCACACTATTTCTGTCCTGTGCCCCTCGAGGCTCTCCACCATGCTGGGGGCCCGACACAACGGATATAAAGCCAAAGCACCCTTGTGGACTTATTAACGGCACCTTTGCTAACTTTTTCCATCATCATGACGTCCATCATCAAGAGAGTTGCCCTAGTTACAGGGTCTGCCCAGGGCATTGGCCGCAGCATCGCGCTTCGTCTCGCCAGGGATGGGTTCGATATCGCCCTGAACGATGTTTCAGCTAAACGTGATCAGCTGCATGCCGTCGCAGACGACATCGAAAAAATTGGCCGACGAACACTCTTGGTTCCTGGGAACGTGTCCATCGACGAAGACGTCAAAAGAATCGTGCAAGATACTTCAAAGGAGCTCGAGGGCCTTGATGTGGTGAGCACACAATATTGCTTGTTCAATGCTCTTGTGGATACGTGTATGTGTGCATAGATGGTAGCAAACGCGGGTATTGGTCACTTCGCACCCATGATCGACAGTAAGTCTACATTGCGAATTTCCTGGAAACCGACACGAATCTGACAATTTTCCAGCGGAGGCGGATGACTGGGACGAGGTTATGGCCGTCAATGCACGTGGCACGTTCTTGTGCTATAAATACGCAGCACGACAGATGATCGAACAAGGCCGCGGTGGCCGAATTATTGGTGCAAGTTCCATGGCAGGCAAGTCCGGGCTGGTTTTTCTTAATGCGTACTCTGCCAGCAAGTTTGCCGTGCGAGGCTTAACGCACAGCGCGGGTGAGGACTTCTTCGAGTTCTCCGACTTTCTGGCAGGATTTCAGATCTTTGTCAGCCCTGGAGCTCGCCAGGCACAACATCACGGTGAACTCTTATGCGCCTGGTCCTATTGCTACCCCGATACGTGAGCGTCTTGCAGAATTAGCCCGCTTACGAATTTACATCGTCGTGGATGGCAGTGAGCATGCTCAACGATGTCGAAATCGCTCGGGATGGTTCGGGAATGCTCAGAGCACTCAAGGATGTAAATTTTCCCATCTTCCGCTTCTTTCCCTGTGTTCATATTGTCATGTTCTTCGTAGAACATGTGTAGAGGGGTCATGGAACCTATCGGCCACCCGGAAGATGTCGCAAGTGTTGTGAGCTTTCTCGCGTCGAGGGAAGCACATTATATAACTGGTGCGTGTTTCATTGGCCCACCTTCGCCTTTCACTAATGCATTGATTCTACTAGGACAATCTGTAAGTTCATGTTTTTGCGACATTCCGGGACACGTTAAATGGACTTGGTGCAGATTTCCGTTGATGGAGGTAATATCCTGTCCTGAGACGAGTAGCAAAGCATGTTCTCGTAAGATGTGTTATAAAATGTACCTATATCGTGTTCACATGCCACGAACATGGCGGTCTCACGATGATAGCTCCTCGTTTGTGTATTTATCGCGGTTAAGTTTAGCCGTTATCATTGCCATAAGCAGCCACCATTGATACTGAGAGGGGATTAGTCTGTCATCGATATTTATCGATCTCCCAGTTGTCTGTGTCTACCATGGCGCCACGGACTGTCCGCGTTACAAATAGCATGGCCTGGGACATTTAATACCTGCAATGTCTGAGGAGTGTGCTCTTGGATCCGACCGAACTTCAGTGGGACGTTTAGCCGACAGGACCAGTCCTCGGCAAGAAAATAGTCCCAGCAGATTTAGCATGGGTTGCTGGCAATACCGAAATAAAAAACAATATACCTAGATATTTTGATTATTCCCATTGGCTCCCGCTTACAATAAACGTAGTTAGCCTTAATGCTTGAAGCCATTTATACAAAAACAGACAATGCTGTTGCTGGTCCTGTGGTAGCCGAGTGTTTAGGACCAGTGCTTAACACTTTCCATCACACAGAAGAATCCAAAAACATTGTGTGACACTTGAAAGATTACCAAGGTCAGCCTGAAGAGGTCTGCATCCAAGCCGGCGCAATTTGCATTGAAAAGGGAACGTGCACTTACTAGTAGCGAGCCACCATCACTTCGGCCCGAGGTACCCACTGATTCACCAACTGCCACTCGATTTCGACATCCTCTATCAGTTCCCACCGGAGCCTGCTGCCTGCCCTGTCGCAAGTTCAGAGCCCGTAGAACACATCAACCGCCGACTCCACTGTCATTGGTAGTACGAAAGGTTTCTTGTTTGGATCTGAGCCTTCGACTCGGACTCCTCCTAGGTCTGCCCCACTCGGAGCACCACCAATTCACACGCCACTCGCTGCTAGCTCTCCCTTCGGTGCTTGGTTTAGCTCTTTGATTCAATGCCACTACTAATCTACGTGTCCGCTTCACACCTATCAACGCAAGCCGAGTCTAAGCGGTGCATCAGCCAATCACATGAAACCCCGTTGTTTTCTAAATTGTGGGAACGCCATGCACGTTGAACGTTTGAACCTTGTGTGTGGCGATTGTTCACGGCTTTGTGGCTTTCCATGGGCTAGCCCGTGGGGCTTCAAACACTGTTTAAACGTTGTGCGTTGCGCAACTCAAACTCTGGCATGCTGCGCGACCGATACAGCCCCAAACCGATTGAAAATCACGCCCGAAACCAGGCGAGTGCACGTTCGAATCTGTTTTCGGTCGATTCCGCTGACGAAATCCATTTCGAAATCGACGTCAAAAACGGCCTCAGTCGACGACCGATTTCAACTTTCAAGAAGGTCCCTAATGCCATGGAGGTAATTTTGAATATAATCAATAGCGGCTGTCGAGTTGATTTGGACATCGCTTCGCTGTTGCGAGTGAGGCCGGGCGGAAATCGAGTCGAGTATGACTTCGAAGAACGAGCTTGTGCCGTAAGATTTTTTCTTCGAAAAGCAGTATAAAGCTAAAGCACCGCTGCCGACTAATAAACAGCACCTTTACCAGCTTTTCTCGTCATCGTCATGTGCATCATCAAGAGAGTTGCCCTAGTCACAGGGTCTGCCCAGGGTATTGGCCGCAGTATCGCGCTTCGCCTCGCCAGGGATGGGTTCGATATCGCCTTGAACGATGTTTCAACTAAGCGTGACGAGCTATGCGCCGTCGCGGGCGACATCGAAAAGATTGGTCGACGAACACTCTTGGTTCCTGGGAATGTGTCCCTCGACGAAGACGTCAAACGAATTGTGCAAGACACGTCAAAGGAACTCGAAAGCTTGGACGTGGTAAGCATATGACACTGCTTTGTCAACGCTCTTGTGTATACGTATACGTGTGTGCATAGATGGTAGCGAACGCAGGCATCGTTCGCGTTGTACCCATGATCGACAGTAAGCTGATCTTGCAAGTTTCCTGGCAATCAACACGAATCTAACAAAGTTCTCCAGCGGAAGCAGAAGACTGGGACAGAGTTATGGCCGTCAACGCGCGTGGCACGTTCTTGTGCTATAAATATGCAGCACGACAGATGATCAAACAAGGCCGCGGTGGCCGAATTATTGGTTCAAGCTCCATGACAGGCAAGGTCGGGATGGCCTTTCTCAATGCCTATTCTGCCAGTAAGTTTGCTGTGCGTGGTCTAACGCACAGCGCTGGTGAGGACCCCTTCGAGTTCTCTTCCTAGGGAGGTCTCTGATCTCTGTCAGCACTGGAGCTTGCAAGGCACAACATCACGGTGAACTCCTACGCCCCTGGTCCTATTGCCACCCCGATACGTAAGCATCTTGGATAATTACCCCACTTACGAATTTACATCACCTTGGATGGCAGTCAACATGCTCGAAGACGCTGAAATCGCCCGGGATAGTTCGGGAACGCTCCAAGCACTCAAGGATGTAAATCTTCCGATCCTTCCGCTTCTCACCCTACATTTATACTGTCGTGTTCATCGTAGAACTTGTGTAGAGGGGTCATGGATCGTATTGGTCAACCGGAAGACGTTGCAAACGTTGTGAGCTTCCTCGCGTCGAAGGAGGCGCATCATATAACCGGTGTGTGTTTCGTTCGCCCACTTCGCATTTCACTCATGCCTTGGTTCTGTTAGGACAATCTGTAAGCTCACGTTTTTTGCGACAATCTGGGGCACGATAAATGGATTCTTCGGTGCAGATTTCAGTTGATGGAGGGAATATCCCGTCCTGAGATGAATAGCAAGGCACGTTCTTGTACGATGTGCCGTAAAATCTGCCTATCTTGTACATGAATGTACAATTGCTTGTTTAATCTTTTTGCAGAACCTGTGGCTGTTCATGGGGACTAGACAAGGCGTGCTTCAACCTGTAGGAAACCGAGGAGTTCATATTTCCAGAAATATTTGAGCACGGTTCCGTTCTGCCTCTGATCGAAATAGGCAGCCGAGTCCCGTAACGTTTTCCACTGGCAAGACCCACATCTCGTTCATCGTATAATGTTACATATCAAAACCAACAAAGGGGAACCAATCCACCAACGGGCGTTGGCATGAAACGCGGTGTACAGCCTTTCAGGATTCAGCCAGCTCAGGACATACATATTCCTCCATCAACGCTAATCTATAGTAGGTTCATTGGACGTGCCTCTGCCGCAGAGTTTAACGGAGAACTTACGCATTGTCCTAAATGGTTGTGAGAATGGTCGTGAGATATGCATCATCAGATGCTCGCAAGAATGGTGAACGATACTCGCCAGTGATAAAGTAGGCCTCGTCCGAGGCAAGGTAGCTCACGATGCTTGCGACCACTTCTGGTTGACCATCACGCCTGATGGGTTTGCTGCCCAAACGCTGTCGACGGTGACAATGGTGTGGTAGTGTGACGTTGAGACAAGCGAGCGTTTCAAAGCACGGGATCTGACTTACATCCGCACACCACCTAAACGACTCTCGATCGAGGGATTCGAGGGCCCCGGGTTCGAAAACGGTGGCCGCTGTCCGGATTTGAGCCCTTTTTTTCCGGTGGCAGGACACCATATATAAAGACGTACTCATAGGGGTGGGGATAACACCGGGAGCATACGAGTTTACCGTGATGTCGTACCGTCCGAGTTCCAGAGCTTATTGAGGCCGTACACCGTCAGCTCGAGAGCAGCATTGTCGAATGTATGCATCTTACCGGCACTTTGTGTCAGACCCCTCACGGCAAACTTGCTAGCAGTGTATGCGGGACCGAGAGGGAATCCCATCTTTCCGGCGAGGGAGCTAGCGCCGATGATTCGCCCTCCACGACCTTGCGCTATCATTTGCGCAGCCGCGTGTTTATAACACAGGAAAGTGCCACGTGCGTTCGTAGCGAAGACCCGTTCCCACTGATCGAGTTCGGCTACAGATTGCTCTCGAGTCAGATCAAGTCAAAATAGGGGCAACGAGCGTAGTTCACCGGAGACGAACGTCGATGCCGAAACCATGCCCGCGTTCGCGACCATCTGTAATGATGGACGGCTCGTACGGGATGGGGGATCGACACGAGGTGATACAAAAAAAAGAACGTACGACGTCCAGCCCTCCGAGCGCTTCTGAAACGCTCTGTATCATTCCTTTCACGTCCTGTTCTACGGACACGTCGGCAGGGACCACGTGCGTCCTCCGACCGATCTTTCCAATGTCGCTGGCGGCAGCGCGTAACTGATCGAGCTTGGAAGGAATGTCGTTCAGGGCGACGTCGAATCCATCCCTGGCAAGGCGAAGGGCGATGCTTTGGCCAATACCCTGAGCGGATCCGGTGACGAGAGCGACCGCCTTGCCAGCTGACATACGCTTGCGAGGACGGGGTGGGAAGTGGAATAAAATGTTCGATAGCTCCGTATGTTTTATATAGCAGTGAGATGCCCGTGGCCACGTCGAATCTGATTGACGTCGTTTTCGGAAGCTTTCCAAGCGGTAAAATCGGTCTGGAAAGGAGATGTCACGGTAGACCGTATGACGTGTGTGCTTGTATGAACTGCAAACCGCACGTCCTTAAACAATCGCGGGCAGTGATGTGCTGCGGGCCATAGGGTCATGTCGACCAAGTGTACTCCCTTTTTTCCCTTCTTTTAAGTCGGATCGTCACCCGGCCCTCGGGCTGCCGCAAATAGTTCGTGGAAGACAGCACACGCATCATCCGAAGGTTTCGAGTTCCGGTTGACTTATAGACACATCGGGATACTTGACAATGACATGCCGAGAATGCGTTAATACCTTGTTTTCGCCACGTGGTTGTATGATGGACATGGGCTGCCATGTGCCCTAATGATGACACCTGAGACGCGGGCGAAAATGCTTAACCAACATACAATATACTTCTTTGATAACTTTTTGTACCTGGGTTTACAAATATTTTCACCCAATAGATTGAAGGACAAATTCACAAAAGATTGTCCAATATACATCATATTAATATTGTTACACATATTGAAACTATATTTAATGAAAATAGAAAAAAAAAAAAAACTTCGCTATGGAGTGCCATGATTTTCGAGGTCATAGCTAAGCTATATCATACATATAATCTACACCAAATTTGAGATTTTATGCAGGGTATGGCAACTGTGCAAATTAAAAATAAAATTCACACATGTAGATTACACATATTCCATATATGAGACAAGAAAGACCGAGAAATTATTTACAAAATGTGCGCGACTATGCTGGGCATCAGATTCGAGGTGCTAATCGTAAATATGAGAAAGGAACATATCAGCGCCCCACTCAGCGGTCCACTGAAAGGCTCACTCACCGGACCGTTTAGTGGACCATTCGGCGGCTTATGTGCTAGCGCCAGCATAATCATTCTGGAAGAAGAGTTCAAAATCGAGGCTGATGAGAGGAGAGTAATGCGAACCAGTGTAGGGATGGGAATGTCGGTTCGGACGCGGAGCATTGAACGAGCTCCACTAGTCAGCCCCTGAAACCAATCGTCATTGTACCAGTTGCGGGGAAGTCCTGCAACCGCTACCGACTTGGCGTCCTTGTTACGCGGCTCCCAATGGCGCACTAATGAGGAATTGCCAACCTGTTCAAACATCCTTTCTGTCCTGAAGGCCGGCTCGTAACTCTCAACCGCCTTGAATAGGAGAGAAATGGAAGGAGTTAGCCATGGGAGTTCCAGGCGCCTGAGGGTCTTTGGCTTGTGAGCAGGTGGGCTATCAGTCTCGTCACCACTCATCCCCTCGATACCAAGTCGATCGATGATGCTGTCGATAGCATTCCATGCGCGAGTTTCTCGAGAGCAATTTTGCTTTACGATTCTTTTGCGCCTGGCGAATGTCTAGAATCTCAAATGTAAGCGTAGAGTGCGGAGACGAAGGCTCAACGAACCCCATGGCGACGAGAGACCCTCCTTTCGCTTTTCAGACGTTTCTCCTCCCATGCATGGGAGGCGGATGCAAGTTGTTCTCGTTCCTCTATAGCTGAGTTCTCGATCTTGGCCTTTCTGCGGTGAGCCTGATGCGTACGAACTAACTTCTTTTCGCAAAGCCGGCGAATAGCGATGACATTCATGGTAGCTTCATCATAAGTGACGTCCTTGTATGCCCCACTAACAAGGTTCTTGTGAAAATCGAGCGATAAGATTGCAATCGTTTCGCGGTTCCAGCGCGATTCAACCAGAGGATTAGAGCTCCAATCGAGAGCAATGTTCTCTAGCACTGGAGGTGACTCGCCATCTTGGTTAAAAGCCTTAACAACGCCGGCAGGAGCCGAAGTAGGTAGTTCTGATTTTGGCCCAGCAAGAGCATTCTTGCCTCTAAGATATGCACGGAATGCATGCTATCTTACGGCTCAGTGACTGGGAGGGGACCTCAGGTTGTGACTCACATGCAAGCGATTTGTTTTCCCCCGTGGCCCAGGTTTCTTCCGTCTAGGCAGTGGTAGCGCTTCATCATCACCATATGTTCCTTCGTCGTGATCTAGATCTGCAGTCGTGGTACGATGTAAGCTCTCTGTCGTGGTTGGGGATAGCGCTGGGATAGGGGATGGCTTCGCAGTGGCAATGCGAGCTTCCAGAAGCTCTGCGAGGCGTGGAGCACAGGCGTCGATAATCCCTTGAACCGTCGGTTCCAGCAGCCCTGAGGAAAGATGGTCGGCGACAGCCTTGCTAATAGTGTCAACCAGAGCCATTGAGACACTGGGTAGTGGCAAGG
>JBBPUI010000013.1:0-70658 GCA_038094615.1 Heimioporus aff. retisporus | reverse complement strand
CAACGCAGTCCACGATGCAATCCATCATGTTCCTGACCACCAGCCACGCCGCCCCGGCGCCCACGCAGACGAGCACCACGACCTCGTCCTCCTCCGGCATGTCGCACGCGGCGGTGACCATCCTCATCGTCATCGCCGCGACCGTCGGGGCGTCGGTCATCGTGTGGACCATCATCCGCAAGTGGAAGTTTAGACCGTCCTCCGACTTCGAGGGCCGCATGCAGCCCATCGACTGGCAGCCGGACGGCATCAACGACGACGGGGGTCTCCCGGTCCAGCGCAGCCTGTCCCGCGCGTCGTCGTTCCATTCTGGCTCTGCGTCCGACCACGTCGACGAGCAGGCGCGAGGATACGGCGGCAACCCGCCACCGCTCAACCCTATTCCCGACCATGATTTTACCGCTGGTCCGGCGCATCTTGCCCCGGTTGGCGGGTACGCAGATCTCGCTCGTGGTCCCAGCCCACAGCCAGTGATGCAGGAACCCCTGAGACGCGCACCCACCATCAACAAACCCGCTCAGTACGACCAGTATGGTGTCCCGCTTCACCACGGATACACTGGATATTGAGTACACGGCTTTACCTCCCTCGGTGTGCCACGGATCTATTTCGGTTGCTTGCTGGACGACGCATTTCAAAATATTTTTTCTTTTTGTGCTTGCTCAACGTATCGTTTGGTTTATACGGCGTTCATACCCCACAGATGGTGATCATTTACCCTTTTTTGTTTTCT
Organism: Heimioporus aff. retisporus; assembly: GCA_038094615.1. Taxonomy (NCBI): domain Eukaryota; kingdom Fungi; phylum Basidiomycota; class Agaricomycetes; order Boletales; family Boletaceae; genus Heimioporus; species Heimioporus aff. retisporus. The sequence goes on along the minus strand of JBBPUI010000013.1, from coordinate 69,925 downwards.
CATCATTTTCCTTGTGCACGTGTAAATATTGTTCGGTTGCTCTGGTAGACACTTCGTTGTGCGGCGTCAATCAAACGACACTGCATCAATATGATAAAAGTGTATCGATCATTGTATCGAACCCCTGATCGACCTATGGTAAATGACAGCTGCCAAGGGTACAAGGGCTAAAGTGACCGTAGTCAACCACCACCTGATCGACTTTGCGGTCCAAAAGCTACTCCATGTTGGTGGTGTTGGCTTGGGATCGCCATCGTCGAGCTTTGTGCTGGCAAACAAAGTCTCGAGGCCGGTAGGACGTTCTGGAGGAAAAAAACGCTGGGGGCGCAGCCAACCTTGTTCGTCGTCTACTGTTTCCTTGTGCTTGGCTGGGGACGGGATAGTCGGAGTCCAATCCATCGCGTCGTCGTCTGGCGTCTCGTCAGCTTTGATTGGAGTGGTCGGAACAGCCAAGGAGGGGTGACCAAAGACGGGATTGGAGACGGGGATGAGTGGTTTGGAGGAAAGCGTGAGGGAGGCGAGGAGATCAGGGTCGTTGGGTGGCATGGGGGTGGCACGTGCACTATGCAGCGATGATTCCGGGGTCTCGCGCACGGCTGAGGTGAGGCGGATTGTAGGGGGGCGTTGCAGGTGCAGGACGGTAAAGGATGACGAGAGGACCTATGAGCAGGTTGGTATGGATAATCCGAGGAGGGTAAAAGAGGACATGCCAGCAGCTCAATCACAAGCGATACTGAGCAATAAGTGGAAAGACGATGTGATGATGGATAGAGGGCGATGTGGAGATAATCCCAAGATGAGGATCGCAGAGAGAAAAGGAGGAGGAGAGATGTGGTGAATCTGGAAAGCCATGCAAGTGCCTGTAGGATCTTGTGTAACGTGAGTGCATGTGCCGCGCGAACAAGAGAAGGAATTACGATATAGAGGGGTTTCCCATTGATGCGAACGTCGCGCCCCTGTGCTATCGCCCGCTTGAAGCGATAATAGGTTGGATTCCAGGCAGTATAGAAGAGGGAAAAGAGGCATATAAGAGGAAGCGCCGGGATGGCGCTTGTGAGCGAATGGGGGAAACGGTAGCCGCGGATGGCTGGCGGGGGAGATGAGTTGCGTTCGAAGGACAAGGGGATGGTACAGACCAGCTGCGTGAGCAAGCAGTACGGCCAAGAGGGTGGTGCACCACAAGAAACCCCTGAGCCGCCAGATTGCAAGCCGAGATGGAAGATGTTCGCGAGAGGGTGCAGAAGAGGAACGGAGACGCCGGCGATCTTTTGCTTTGCTTTGTTGAAGCCAGCCCGCGAGGGCTCTGGTCCGAGCCATGTGGTTTTTCTGTTCTATCTCGTCTTCGACCGCGGGGAGACAACTTGGGCAGACGGGGGGATACCGCACGTGGAGGGAATCGCGGTAGGCAGGGAGCTGCTCGAAGCGATGGGGGTAATCTGGGTGCTATGTATGACGATGTAGCGGGCGGTGGGGATGGAGCGGGGCCGACTTGCCTGTGGGGGAGGGAGATAGTTTGAGAGGAGATTGACGATGAGCATCTGGTTCGTTTGGCAGGTGTGGCAGAACGGGGGCTTGGGGTAGGCGGAGGGGAGTCTGTCCTTGCTGGGAGAGGCTGGGGAGAGTTCAGGAGAGAGAGAGAGGGACACGAGGGACTGACCACGCTTGGCAAAGGAAGCGGCGTTCAAGGACTCGTCGTGCATGGCCGGTTCATCTGACGAGATGACGCCGTTGCGGTCGTATCTGTTCCAGCACCCGCAGTGCGCACATCGGAACGCGCTGGGGTCGATGGGGGGTGGGTTTGGGACGGAGAGACAGTAGAAACAGCTCGGGCTGTTCGACCGTCCCAGCAGGACCATGTTGTGGTGGTCGTGGTTGTTGTTGTAGTTGGTTTATGTCGCTCGCACCCTCACCGGCATCGGGCGGTCTCGCACTCCAGCCCGCGTTCTTCACCTCCTCGTCCTTTGTCCACCCCGCCCGTGCAGACGTGCACGCCCTCCTCGACGCGTACACCCAGCAGTACACCCACTCCGCCCCGTTCGCCCTCTTCAAGCGCATCTGGCACTCCCGGGGCTGGCCATGGCTCCACCTCAGGGCGTTGGACGCCCCCACGCGCGCCACCTTGCTCAGCGTCGTGATGCGGCTCTTTCTTGGTGCGTGCGTCTGCCAGTACACGCGTCCCACTGGATGTCTCTCAGAATGCACCGGTCCCCGGGACCCCCCGGTTCGTCGCGCGGCGGCCTTGTTCGGTCTATACACGATGTACGCTACTCAGCCGTCTACAACTACGCCATCGCTGTACTGCGCGACGCGGGTGCAGGCGACCTGCGGTACGCACGCTCCCGACGTGTGCGCGCTGCGCTAACGTCCCGCCAGACGAGTACACACATCTGATGACGCTCCCCGGCGTGGTCGACGATCCTATCCGGCCACACGTGATCTATGTACTGTCCCGGCTTGCCCGGGCGTTCGACATCCTCCCGTCCGGGGATACGCACAGCCCGCGGGCCCTCCCGCGCGAGGTGCTGGCGTTGCCACAAGGCAAGCAAAAGGGCCGGCCGAGCCGACGTGCGCGCGTGAGGGAGCTCGTTGCGGCGCTGGACCCGTCGACGGAGGGTGTCGACACGACGCGTGAACGGTACGTGCTCGCCCGTACGCGTCTGATCGAGGCGTCGGGGCCGGCGTGGAGGGCGTCGCGAGCTGCGGTGGGTGTGCGTGTGGAGACGATTAAAAATAAAACGTAGTGGTAGTAATAAAATAAATTGCTCGTTTTGTTATTGTTGTTGTCTCGTTCTCCGTTGCGTTGTACACTACCCACCCTTTCCCCCCCCCGCTCGTTTCAAGTCCCTCCCTGGATGGCCTTCCGCGCTCCTGCTCAACAGGGCCGCAATTTTTACGCTCAGGCGGCGTCAAACGCACCATCGACCGCGAGTCTCCTTCCTCCTTCTGCCAGGGGCCACCACAGCGTGCAGGCCGCGTTCGCAAGGGCCCCCCCTTCCATTCGCAGCACCCCAAGCGTAAATTCTCTCGTACATTACTCTCATCGCTCTCCTCTACCTCCCTCATCCTTCTTCCTTTTCCTAGAACCACTCACCCTACTCGGGCGCAACCGCTGGCAGGCAACCCCAGTCCATATCCGACAAGGCAACCCTTTCTCCCTCCTCGTCCAACTCACTCGCTTACCCCTCCTTCCAGTTCTCCCTCTCTCCCGACCCCCAATCGTGGGGTGCTGATCTCTCCCCAAACCATCCAGAGCCCGACGATTTTCTCCACAACCCCGATCCCCGACGCGACAGAAAAAGTGACCGTGGCGGCAGTGTCCTCACTTACAGAGGCCTAGCCAACCTCGGCTGTCTCGTCTTTCTTGCAGTCGGTCTCGTCGCCTTATTGTACGTCCTTTCTTTCCCTCTCCTTGCCCTCTTTACCCCCCATCTAGTGCTGGATACCCTGTCGTATCCTACTTCACCACCCACTCCCTCTCTTATGCCGGTGGTTTTAATCTCGGTGGTACCAATGCCAGCGGCCAGGCAAGTCCATACTCCCCTCTATCCATCCCTTCGCCCCCTCATTCCTCATAGATTCCCTCCATGCCAAACAACTTTGGCTTAATTGATGTCGATACCCCTTCCTCAGCGTACACTGTCTCCTCCTTTGCCGATGGCTCACAGTGGCAGCTGGTATTTAGTGACGAATTTAATACTGATAACCGCACCTTCTGGCCCGGCGATGACCCTTACTGGGAAGCCTCCAACCTCCATTACTGGGAGGTGCGCCTCTCTCCTCCTTCCACCTCCCCCTCTTCACCTCTCTTCTAGACCAACGACCTCGAGTGGTATTGGCCTGGCCAGGTTACCACGCGTAACGGCGCTCTTGAAATAACCCTTGCTGCACAACCCATGAATAACCTTCAGTATGTTAGCGGAATGCTCTCTACTTGGAACAAGTTTTGCTTCACCGGCGGCATGGTACTCGTATCCGTTTCATTACCCGGCGCCAGCAACGTAGTCGGTATGCCGTTATTCTTCTATTGTCGGCACCCATCCCTCACTTTATCTATTCTCAACTTTAGGCCTTTGGCCCGCAGGTTCGTACCCCCATCTTTTATCATCGTCGACCCACTAATCTTCCTCGCCAGTCTGGTCTATGGGCAACTTGGGTTAGTCCATCCTCTACTTGTTCATCCATCCCTTTTCAACCCTGTCGTTAGGCCGCGTGGGCTATGGTGCTACTTTAGATGGCTTGGTACGACTCCCGATTTGGACTCCAATCCATTCTTATATTTATTCTTCCAGTGGCCTTATTCTTACGACAGTTGTGACGTTGGCACCGTGGCAAATCAGACCCACGACGGTGGACCCGCAGCAGCCCTGACAGGCGGTGATCCATCCCACGGTGACGTATTGTCTTATCTTCCCGGTCAGCGTCTATCGAGATGCACCTGCAAAGGCGAACCCCATCCTGGACCCGTCCACTCGGACGGAACGTATGTCGGCCGTGCCGCGCCAGAAATTGATATTTTTGAATCTCAAGTGTGTCATCCCGCCATTCATCACACCCTTTTACTCATGGCTCCAAGGTTACGGGTGCACCGCTCCAAGGTTCGGTCTCGCAATCGGCACAGTGGGGGGTAAGCGAATCACGGTGTGAATTATACGCTTCGATCAACGTTTTCTCTTAGCCCTTCAACGCTCGCTACGAGTGGAAGAATACCACGGGCAACTTTGATATCCCGAATCCAGATATCACCGAGCTCAACCCGTATACCGGCGGTGTTTACCAGCAGGCCACCTCTGGAGTGACGACCACCAGTAAGCGATATCCTGTATCCCGTTTGCACTTATCTTTATTTTTCCAGATCAGTCCTGCTACGAACTGGAAAGTGGATGCTTCGCTACGTATGGATACGAGTATCAACCAGGTACCTACTGTTTCCCTTTGCATCACTCACGTTGATCGCCGAATTCCGCCCCAGGTTTCACGGCTAACGGTGGCGTAAGTCTTACGTGAACCTTGCCATCAGGTAGTCTCTCATGACAACTTGTCAGTACATAACCTGGATTACCAACGATCAAGCTGCTTGGACGTTGGATGCGAGCGGAATGACGGGTGATCCGTTGACCGAGATTTCAGACAGACCAGTGTCACAGGAGCCCATGGTACGCTGTCGTTCTGCTTGCTTGCATGCCAACGCCAACTGAGTGATTCGATAGTATTTGATCGCCAATCTGGGGATATCTCCCAATTTCCAGGTGCCCAATTTTGCTGCGCTCACCTTTCCGACCACAATGAGGATAGACTGGATCCGCGTTTACCAACCAAAGAATGCGGTCAATATTGGTTGTGATCCAAAGGACTTTCCTACTGCTGCCTACATCAACCAGTATGTGCCTATCCCAGGTCGCTTTCACACGCGCTCACGAATTTAAAAGGTACCGCGAGGCATATAGCAACCCCAACTTGACGACATGGGAAAACTACGGACAATCTTTCCCAAAAAACAGCTACCTAGGTCAATGCTAAGAATATCTTTTGCATTCTGTTGGACCAGCGATATTCTTGGGACTACACACACTTGTCCTTTTTTTTTTGGACGGGCATGTCACCATGTTTTCGGCTTTTTTTACTATACACGCTTTCTGCCGTCCTCCTGGGAGTTTAACAGTTGTCACGTTTGATATTCATGACGGGCCGACATCGTTCGACGTTTCACTTCGCTACATTAGCAAGAACGTACAACATGTCCCGATAGATATTGCTACTTCACACCAAGAGGATTCCAGAAGAGATAATAGATGAATTAAATCATGCTGTCCTCGTCGTCTGATGCTGGTCTAGCAAGACTTGGAGTTTTCCCAACGTCCGCTCCAGCGTGATGATCCCGCCGGTCGTCAGCCGGGGGACCGCAAGATCACGGTCGTCGTCCGCGGGCTCGCTCTTGCTCTTGTCGATCAGCTGCCGGGCATCGCAAAGAACCTTGGCAAGCTTTCCCTTGGTGTAATACAGCCAATTGATCTCCGACTGTAGACCACCGAGAGGAATCTCGAGCGCCCGGCGCACGAATCCCCGCGACAGGACGTACGCCTTCTCGCTGTACAGCCGGCTTTACGACGAGTACGTCAACACGCACGCACCGACGCGCGACGGGGCGTGACAACACAACACACACCTATTGACCATGCCTTCTTCCGTGCCCCTCAATTTTTCGTACGCGGGCTCGCAGAACCACCTAAGACGAACCCTCGGTGAGAACACGACCGTCCAAAACGCAAAAACGAGGCGACAGACTCACGGCTCCTTGACGAGCACGAGCCCTTGGATGGAGACAAAGGCTTGCAACAGACTCGATCTCGATGCGCTCCAGGTCTCGGTACGATCGCCGGACCACGTGCCGAGGATGGACAGGCATACCTTGCCCTCTTCGTAGAGATTCCTAACGAGAATGCAACGATCGTTTGAGTCGAAGCGAGCTGTACGTTCTCGTCTACTTACGGATTCACTGGACGACGCGATCGGTCAGCACAGGCGACGATCACGAGAGAACGTACACACCTCTCCCGTTGCCGTTCGTCCAACTGAGGAAATGTGCTATGGGTGGGCTTTGAGGAAAATTGGAGTCCAACATCCAATCGATGACAAAGGGCGCATCTTCATACGGCGTGTTTTCTGGCCCGATGATCAAGCATCGCAAAAGATCCGAACGGTCCTCGTATGCACGTACTATGATAGATTCTGACACACGGTCAGGATCAATGTAAACGGAGCCCCACAAACAGAATTTACCTGGTAGACTGTTGGAAAGTGCCCGATACTCTTTGGTGAGGCGAGCAAGGAAGGCTCTCGAGGGTTGACCGGCGGTCGTGGAGTGAAAGGCGTGGTCGGGAGGAGCAGAGGGTAGGATCTCGAAACGTTTCCAGGCGTCATCGTCTGCGTCAACTGTAGCCTTCGTCACATTTAATTCTTGGCTCATCTCCGGGGACGTAGAGGGTGAAGTAGGAAGCGGCGAGACCGAATCGGCAAGGTCCAGCGTAACGGTACTTGAAGGACGAAGCGACTCGTCGTCTAGTCCTGGAAATGATTCAGCCTCTGCCCAGGGAACGTCAACATCCATCTCGTCAGGCTCCTCGTCTGTTTCTTCCCATTCCTCATCGTCAGAATTCTTCTCGTACCGCCAAACACCATCAGGATCTTGAAGCCATATGCCCTCCGAATGATCTCCGTTCGAGTCGTGCTCTGAAGCATCGTCATCCCAACCATCATCATCGATCTGCTCCAGACTGTCGTATAGTCTGGTTAATCGTTCCAAAGGCAGAACAGACACCTCCATGTTCGGGTGAGTCACTTCAACTGAACCGTCTAAATGGAGCTATGATGCATGGGTCAAACAAAGAACAGGGAAAAATCTCCGAACATACCTCGGTGACTTCCCCGAACCAAGAGAGGGTGCTGTCACCCGGTCTGGGAAGAGAAACGTCGTAGAGAGGAAGCCGCTGGGAATTACGATTGGCCGCTATACGCGCCCCAAGATCGGCCATTGTACGTCTCCACCCCGAGAGCTCACCATCGGCTCGCACTGGTGCTTCGCGAACCCATTCCTCGATCTCACCAATCTTGGGTACTCGCGGGGGGGTAAACCCGTTTGTGGTGTCCACTGGGTGTATAAAGACCGAGTCACCTCGTCGTACGCCAAAACCATGACCATGTAGTGCATCGGGACTGGTGTCACCGTTGCCATTTGGATCAAGTTCTAATACAGATACCGTTTCCAGAGCACCCGTATCCGCACAGCGAATGACAGCAACCCTGTCCGTAGAATTGACGGACTGGACGATGGCCACACGTTCCTGATCCTCATTCTTCCACAGAACATGATCGCCCGGCCTATAGGCATGATTGGGAGCTGACACCTGCAGACGCGAAACGAATACCTACCAGCAATCATATTCATCCACGTTCAGATATGGGATCAGGTCCGTGGACGGTAGAGTCTCTCTGGAGCCATCTTGCCACAGAACAGTCACGGCCGACCGGGTCTCCTGAACGCACAACGTGCGACTTTCAATCCTACTGTTGGCCTCCACGCCGGTTTCGAGGGAGACGACGGGGACAGTGTTATCATCGGGAAGGATCACCTTGTCGCCCACACGAATGTCACCGGATCTTGCCTTCAAAACGGTAAGCTTGGCAAGATCATGCCCGTGCCAAAAGCGTTCGGGACGCCGCTTTTTCAGCGCAAGGTCACGGTCAAGCTAGGCACGTGAGTGAGAGCAGAAGTGAAATGAATGAGAGAACCATACTGTTTGATTGAGAGCAAGCCAACATATGGCAAGCACGGTGTGGCGAAGGTCGACGACGGTGTCGTTTGGTGTTGGCATGGGTGCACCGTAACAGAGGTTGTTCTGCATGCCGTGGAACGTAAGGGGATGAGGCAGGATGTCCTAGAGAGGATGAGCGACGGCGCGACCCTAGGACGGGGAGTGACTTACAAGGCCTTTGTCCCCGATCGAAAGGCGTGAACTTATCTCGGGCATCCTAATGAGGGTGCCTGATGCGGAGATGACAAGCTCGTCGAACAGCTGGGGAAACGAATGAGGTGACGAGTCGGGTTCAGATAGATGCGTACCTCGATGACCTTGGAGAGAGAGCGCGTGAGGACCGGATCATGAGGCAGAGAAGCATGAATGATGGCTTACTTGACCCACCCAACCATCGTATACGACATAGTCGCCCGCATTGACACTGGATGCGTGACGAAGATTCTTGACGTTGGACCAAGATTTGAGAGGCTCGTTACTGATGGCGTGTACGAGCCTGGCGTCAACGTGTGTGCCAACGACGACGCCGGAGCGAACGTCGTCGATACTGCGTTTGCAATAATCACCGGGCTGAAAGTTGCGATCGACGAGCTGGTAGTCGGATTCTGAGACAATCTCGCGGAGACCACTTGGGAGGTAGGACACGCCGACCTCGCCGCGGTTGAGGGGGCGCATGAGGGGATCCATGATGGAATTAGAGATGGGAGGTAGATCGTCGGCATCATGCCAACAGCGCTGGGAGGGTGTGTGTGAGGAAACGAAGAAGACAGGGAGAGATTGCTCACGAGTACGACACCGAATACGTTTGGGGAAGCGATGGCGCGGACGATGTCTTCTTGGTAAAACTGGAGGGGTGAGCGGGAAAGGTGGACGAATACGGAAGACGGGTACCTTTGTGGACGGCGGGTGAGGGGCTCTGGACGACATATGTACGGGACGTTGGACGGTGCGAACTTGTTGCGAGACGGGCGAGTTGGTGGTGCCACACAACGCCAATCAGATCACGTGGTGTTATTTGTGGTGAGAGTCGGACGTGCTCAGACTCGGACTCATGCTCGACCACGTCCCCATCGAGATCATCATCCACGTGTTTGGGTATCTAGGACATCGAGACTTGCTCTGTTGTAGTCTCGTGGGTATCGACAGGCATCTTGGGAGGCGGGATCTCACTAGGGAACATTTAGGTGTGCCGACTGTTTCACTCGGCCGTGAAGCAGAACGCGTCGTGCCAGTACACGATCGAACTCGCTGCGGCCGGGATGCAAGATGGCCCTGCTGGTGGGTTAAGCCACGGGGAGCGGCTGGGGATGCTTCGAAAGAGGGAGAAAGCGTGGCAGACGCTACAATGGACGGCGTCGAAGGATGTGACGATGTCGCGGGGAACATTATACGAGCTATACGGGGGAGTGCTGGTGCAATCGAACCAGTTGGGGGGGAACGGGCTGGTGTTTCGCCGGCTTCCGTCACACTGCCGAGGGATCGAAGAAGAGGTGTGGTCGCTGGACATGGATATTGTCTTACGGGACTTTACGCTGGATCCAGCACAGGACCTTTTGGTGCTGATCGGACCGCCAGTTGTTTTGTGAGTGATATGGTTACGGAAAGAGTACAACACGATGACTTTTTTTTTTTTCTTTCTTCTCTCTCTCTCAAGACCTAACGTGCACGAAGCGCGGATAGAGAACAGGGTACACTTACGGTCGCTGAGGACGGGGAAGGCACACCGGCAGGCTAAGACGCGGGTGCTTGTGCACGAGGTGGATCTGCAGACGGCGAACTGGACGTTCATGCTGCAGATTCATGGGGATCGTGTCGCTGTGCATTTTATTAGTCAAGGGGCAGCACCGTCGGAGCTGGTGGTGTGGAATTGGAAGACGGGAAAGAAGCTTCTGGTGAGAGTGGATCGGGAAGATGGCGTGGACTAACGGTCTGGTTGTGCAGAACACGTACGGGGAGAACCTGATGGCGTTTGGGTTTCTGACGGAAAAGCTGGTGATGGTAGGTGTGTTTGTGGACGTCGCGCCGAACCTGAGACAGCCACGGCTGTGTGTGGTGGAGGTGGAGGACGAGGAGAGGGACAGGGTGGAGCTGGAGGATGCGGGGTATGTGTGCGCGTTTCTGTATCCGTCGTGCCGTTCGTGGGTGCACCCGCTGAGCTTCCTAATTCGGTCCGACCCGTGTACGGGGTGGGGGCCGGACGGGAGCGTGGAGGTGCCGTTCTCGATCGGAGAGGGGCCACGGCTGTATATTGTGACGATATGGGTCATGCACCTGGAAGAGGAGATTACGCCGATCGATCTGTTTGTGCTGTCGAGCACGTTGCTGGGACATGTGGAGACGGCGAGGGGGAGGCAACGACGAGAGGTCGGGTGGGACGAGTGGGGGCCAAGGGGGACGCGGATGATGATGGAGGCGCCGCACTCGCACGCGTGGGTGTGCTACGTGTACGGGACGCGGTTCAGCTCGATGGGCGGGGAGACGCTGGAGGTGTGGGACTTTAACCAGGCGGGGCTGCGGCGGGCGGGCGGGGAGGTGCACGCGGGGGCGAGCGTGGTGAGGGCGGGCGTGTTCGTCGAGGAGGTGGTCACGCGGCTGCCGTATCGGGTGTTTCGGCGGCGGCTGGAGGGAAAGCCGATGTTCACGGAGGCGATGTGCAGCGAGGACAACGTGATCCTCGTCGACGTGCGTGTGTCTTTATTTTATTTTTTGGGTTTATTGAATAATATGTTTTTCTTTTTACAGTCGCGTGCGAGACGGTTTCGTGTGTTGACGTTTTGAGAGAATTAAATTGAGCTGAATGTGCCATTGACGATGACGACATTGCGCGACGAGTCGAGTCGCGGATTGAGCTCACAGCAAGTCGACATGTCCATAAAGCTTGGCCGGCCACGACTCGGATAATACAGCACCAGTCGATGTCGCGCATCTCCTCCCTCCGTGCTCGTGCCCGTGCTGGCTACGCCGTGCGTGTCCCAGCCAGCACCTAGTTAGCCCGCTCACCGTCCCCCAGACGATCCGCACCCTCCGCCACCCACCCAAGTTGCCCCAAGACGGCGACGAGTTCGACCCTTCTGAAAGCGCACGTCTAGCCCTGCCTTTTCGTCCCGCTCGCGCACTCACCTTTGACACAGGACTTTATCCTCTCCATCCTCAGGGCGAACCCCTCCCGCCGCGACACAAAATCCTATCTAGACAGCTTCGGCTTTCCCCAGCCCCAGCGCCCCAAAAAGCCCTCTTCTATCCTCGACCTCCCCCGCATCCACCATGCGCCGCCCGTCACCAGCCCCGTCATCTCCTCCATCCTCGACCCCGTCTTCTGTCGCACCGCTCTCGTCAAGCTCCAGGGCCCCTTCACAGACAGACAGCTTGACAGCATCTCCCGCGGCATGGTCTACCTCGAGAAACTCGGTCTCGTCAGCGTCATCGCCCTCGAGCACGACATGCTCCCCAGGGGCGACGATCGCGAACGCCCCGAGCTCATCGAAGAGACCAACCGCGTCGTCGCCGCCCTCGAGGCCCAGGGCGCCAAGGCGCGCCCCATCCTCGGCCCCTTTGTCCGCTTGGGTCCCCACCCCATCCCATCGTCCGTCCACGATCCCGAAGCCCATGTCTTTCCCAACGATCTCTCTCCAATCCGCTCCGCCCTCCGCGCAGGCGAGATTCCTGTCATCCCCCCCTTTGCCCTCGACTCCTTCTGCCGTTCCACCCGAATCAATGCAGACCACCTTGTCGCCGCTCTCGCACGCGGCATGGTAGAGGCCGCCGCCCTCGACTCTTCCAAAACCCCTTCCGATCCCCATGCAGACTACTCCGAACATATCAATCTCACCCCAATGCGCCTCATGATTATCAATCGCGAAGGTGGCGTCCCATCTTACGCACGTTCCGGCTATCCCCATCTCCTCATCAATATATCCTCCGAGTGCGATTACATCCGCGACACTTTTGATCCCGCCTGGCTCAAAGATCGCCCCTCTGCCCTCTCAAATCTCGCCCTCGCCCAGACATGTCTCTCATACATGCCCCCGACCTCCTCCGCCATCATGGTCTCCCATCGTTCCCCAAGCTCCCTCATAGCCAACCTCATCACCAACAAGCCCGCCCTCTCTTCCAGTCTCCCCCACGCCCTCTTGCAGGGCAACCGCAAGCTGACCCCAGACACCCCAACCCTTCTTCGTCGCGGTCAGACCATACGGGTCGTGCGCGATCTCGCAAATATAGACAGGACCAAGTTGAATCACCTCCTTCAAACCTCTTTTAACCGCACCATCGATGCCGATGCCTTCTATAATCGTCTACAGTCCTGCCTTGACTTTGTCATCATTGCCGGTGATTACATCGGCGCGGCTATCGTCACCAACGAGCACCTCCCTGGCTCCTCTCATCCTCCAATATCCTACCTCGACAAGTTCGCCGTCTTGCCCAGCAATCAGGGCGATGGTACCGTCGACTTCCTTTGGGTCGCCCTGCACGACGAATCCTACGGTCTCGGCCACCCCTTCTCCATCAACCCCAACGGTGGTAAGCAAGGCAAGGGTGAAGGCCGCGATCTCGTCTGGCGCAGCCGATCAAATAACCCCGTCAACAAGTGGTACTTTGAGCGCAGCACTGGCCACATCCGCATGGGCTCATGGACTCTATTCTGGTGTGACGCCGAAAAAAGATTAAAGCAGCAAGAGGCCTCTTCCGACTCCCACCTTTCATATGTCGAACATTGGGAGTCCGGAAGGCTCGAAAAGTGGGCAGACGTCGTCACCAAGATCCCCTCCGCTTGGAAATAGCCCACCCCCTGGTTTTCGTACAGTGATATATGAACATTAGCCAGTAGTAATATTCCCTCGATAGATCTCAGTGGCTCGATCGCCTTCTCCGCCTTCGCTTCTCTTTCTTGGTTGGAGGTGACCCCGTCGAGGCCGTAGACGTTGTACCAAACGAGATCACAGTATTCTCCTTGAGTACCTTGACTGCTAAATTAGTATTAGTACCAACCCACTTCCACGACTGATACGTCCCGTCCTTGAGAGTGATGCTTTCGACCAAGCCGTTCAGTCCCTTGACAACCCGACCATGAAACCGGCCACATGTCCATTCGTCGATGTTGCCAACCAGAAAATAGACTTGTAGAATGTCGTTGGGATTGTCCAAGTCCCACTCGTGGAATACGTCTGGCTGTCCCGGGCGTGAATACGGTGCCGACACAACGATCTGACGACATCGCCTGAGCATTCAGCCATCGAATCAAGCGAGACCACCCACAGGCTTTCCATCCACCACCTCGCACCAGTCCACATGCGCGCGCACCGTCCCGCTCGACCAAATCAGCCCAATCACGGGGCTCTTCACGTTCAGCGAGTGCAGGTGGCGAGCGCCCGAAGCCGTCGCGATGCGGTTCTGGCGGTAAGCGTCGTCGAAGAACGTGTGGATCGGCTTCTTGTCCTCCCAAAAGCTGCTCACGAACTCGAACCCGGGCGTGTCCGGGAGCTGCGCGCACGGCGTGCTCTGATACCGGAACGAGGACCCCCGCGCCGCGTGCCCGCTCCTCGCGACCGCGGGCAGATTCTTGAGGACCTTGTACGGGGACCTCGCGGAGTGGGACAGCGGACGCGTCAACGCGGTGGGGAGGAACACCGCACAGTCGGGGGTGGCCGTCTTGGTGTTCAGCACGCGGTGCGCGTCGTTCGCGTCGGTGCTGGGCGGCTGGGGAAGAGACACCGTGCACTGCACCCTGGAACGAACGTGAGACCGGTGCCCAAACCCGCAAACGGACGCGTCCGAACCTGAACACGCTCTTCCTGACGGCCGGACTGCGAAATACGTTGTAGCTGCGGTGATCGTGAGCGCGCGTCGTGCGTGTGCAGCGGTGGCTCAGCGAAAAAAGTCAGGGGACCCACACGCTGGCCACGTAGTCTGCTTCCGACCACCTCTCGTTGCTCGCCTTCATCTTGCAGAGCCTTTTCCAGGCGAGGTACACCACGGAGATGTCTTCCATCAGCTCTTCGTCCGGGTCCTTTGGGTTGCTCGAGAAAAGGTGTGGGGATCCGTCAAAGGCCGACTTTAGAAACCGGCCGAGGCCCTCGCTGCCGTGCCCAGCGCCAGATTTTTGCCGTGAGACGTTCAGGTAAGTGACGCCGTCGTGAATGACATGGTGAAATGACCTTGTCTACCCATGCTTTGGGTATTCGACTCCGAGTATTGAAAATCTCGCCAACGTCGTCCTTGAACTCATCGGGAACGTCGCAAAAAGAGGCCTCTTCGCAGTTCTGGCACGTCGACCAGGTCTCAAAGTTGCGCACATTGCGTGCGATTCTGGAGCGTACGTTAACGTGGCAGTTCCAGGTTCATATGAAGAGTGGGTCCGCACTCTGATGCAGATAGCGCCCGTTGATGTCCAGTACGAGCCGCAGCTGGCTTCGACATTCGGGAATGTGAGAATGTAACAAGAATGTTCAAGTCACATCACTTTACCAATGTCGCGAAGGGCAACCCTTTCGTCGCTAATAGATCGGGGCAATTACGTACAGAACGCGCTGGGACGTGTCTTTGAGCAGGGAAATTACACGAGGAGCAAAACAACATAGCGAGGCGCTGTTCGGATCTACATCAAGTCTCCACTCAAAGCCATCCAGCTAATTAGAACAGACCATCCATCACTTTTCGTGATGCCTCGACTCCGAGCTGCAGACATTGCGAATCAGCGTTTACGTCCAAGCATAAAAACGGAAGCGCTCACAAAGGTGGCAGCGTTGGCAGGGAATGCCTGAAGTGGACATCTTAGCGACACCCGCTGCCCGGCGGCGAACGACCACTTACCCTAGCCATAGCAGGCCCGAAGCCTTTCCAGAGGGCCGCCAACCCATCTTGGGCCACTGTCTTGCGCACACAATCCAGGAAGCCAGAGTACATGCCCGTGGGGGCGGACTGCAACCTCGATTTGATGACCTGTTGCGACGGATTAATGATTGCGCAGTTATACGAGAGATCGAACGAACGTCAGGGGGTATTGCCAAAGACCACATCGCGACACCCGCCGTCCCACCAGCCAAGATGATGGCGCCAAGATTGAGATCAGAGGCAGACGATCCAGCTGGCATCAACGCCTTCTTTGTGACCTCGTACGCGGCAAAGTAGCTAAAACCCGATCATCGTCAACGCGGACACCACACGAGAGAATAGAGACCGTCGTACGCAGCGCTTCCCGGCCCATCGCGGGCAAGCGTCGCACCAGTTCCACGAAAAATGCTTCGCATGCCACCCTCTCTGTAGAGGTGTTTCATGACATCAAATACACCTTTATATTGGGTGCCCGACGTGCCCTGACCTTGTACCTGCCTCTCTTTGAGAAGGGATGGAAGAGGGAGCTGTCATATATGCATACCTGCAGCAAGACCTTGGCTCTCTCTACCGGTCCTGTGACCAACGTGGCTGGTACGGCCGACAGAAACCCAGCAGTAGCGAGCTCCGCGGTCGAAAGCGACTCGGTCGGCCTGTTTGGGGTGAGGGAAAAGATAAGTTGCTTGGAAGCGTCATAGGCCTGGGAGGAATTGGTTATTGTTTTTTTTTTGTTCATGAAAAATAAGGGGATTCATTCATTCATATAACATACCCAGAACGAGACCGCAAAGATCGGCGTAACTCCGAGGAGCGGGGGGACCATCCCTCTGTACATCCTAGGGGCGGGGCTTTCTAGCGCGACGCTCGTCAAATCCGAGTAGGTTCGAGTCGCTCACCCCGTGACGCCATCGCGCGCGAACGTCTGCCGAACGACGTCGATCGCACCCTTGTACTGTCCCGGGGCGGCGGTCTGGAGCCGTGTCTTGGTGAGGTCAAAGGGATGTCCTGCAGTTTGCACGGTTAGCGTTCCCCGCCGGGGGCGACACTGTTGAACACCAGACTCACCGACGAGCACCGCTGCCATGCCGCCAAACCCTCCCGCAACAAACGCCTTGACGTTCTCGGCGGCCGAATTTTTCGTTATTTCTTCGACGGCGGGTGCCTCGCTACTCTGTCGAGTCGGCTTCATCAGCGTCGGTCTCACCAGAGTGCATTGCGCTACTGACCATGGTGGGTATCAGTCAGGGAAAAAAAAACGCGTTCTATCCCACTTTGCCATCGTTATCATATGATTCACGTATTACTGTACCGAGTCGGCTCGGTTGGAATCATTATGATTGGTATTTACACATGCTAGCAAGAAATATCAGTCTACGCATATCTCACTACGAGTCATCATCAGTGTCCCGACCAAAGCCTCCAACGGGCTCGTAGGTCGCTTCCGTAGAGTCCTTGTTCCAAAAAATGCGTACTCCGTAGAAGAATGAACATATAAGCAATACACCAACGGCTCCCACGAAAGAAGGTGGACCATATTCGATCCACCATGATGGATGGTAGGGAACTAGCAGTCGGTCAACTTGAATGACCCCGCCAGTCCCACTCCCAGTGGTAGAACGACCCCAGCTCAATACACGAGCCCAATCAGCTTTCCCGTCCGTTCCCCGGGCATTCTTGATCCCGACCATGTAATCTCTTGTTTTGCCCTCCATTTCCTTGAAAACGATGTCGCCGTACGCAGAAGAGCCTGACAAAAGCGTCCAGTAGCTGCCGAGCTGGTCAAGCGGCAACGGTCGATTACTGTTGAGCGGTATATCACGGGCCGAACCAGAGGCGGGTGTTCGAATCAGGATCAGATGCTGGCTGACAATTGCACGCAGCCCGTCCAGGTCTTCCAGTAGCTGCGTCATGTTATATTTCTTGAAAGCGTCGTCTGTGGGGCAGAGCAAGGTCCAGGTCCCCTCATAATCTACCCACTCTGAACCTTCTGGTGGTGGAGTTCCATCCAGAATCCAATCGAATCCCGCCTTTGTCATCAGGTTCATCATAGTGTTTGCTTTGGCCGCCTTCGCTAGTTTTCCGATGTTCAGCTCCACTGATCGAGGGAACATCAAATCCGACACCTCGTGAATGACGCCAGTATCCGTCAGCATGTTTCGAGGGTCTAACACGCTCTTCATACCAGCCCAACCTCCACTAGCAGTAAACACGACCGAGTTGCCCTCGCCCCGTTCCACTTGCAAGTCGGATCCTTCTAGGGTAGCGAAAGTGCGCTGAGATCCATTAACAAGACTCTTTGCATATTGAACGTCGTCGATGATATGATGAAGAATGACGCGCTCGAGGTCTTGTTTAGAAGACGCGGCGAGTAAGTGGTCGCTGACCAATAGACCGAGACGCTTGAATGCGTCGTTGTTGGGAATAAGGAAGGTAGTGCGAGGCATCCTTTTGATCACGTCCGCAAGGGAAGTCGAAAAGACGGCAGCGAGGAAGGAAGAGAGATCCAACGACGGCAGAGCCGTTTGGAGAGGGTCAACCGGAGGATCGAGAGGTCGTGTAATTAAATATATGATCGTATTACCGGCTTCCGCTGCGAATGGTCAATAAGTGACAATGCTATAGCGGTGATTTTACCTACCGTGCTCGCCAATCACACCTGCGCCACCGAATGTAATGTGTCGCTCTTCCGAATCTTTCTCTTCGCTATCCTCGACATTAACCTGAATGACTTGACGGCCGTCATCCAATCCCAGCTCATGGAGTTCGGTTTCCAACAATACGCCATCGTCAAGCTTGGGAGGCTTCCAGAGACCGGGAAGAAAATGATATTGCAGAGCGCGCTTAAGTTCAGGCGACCCCGAATCAGGTAGGCCACGAATGAAAAGAGAGAGCACGTCGTCTGGTGGCGCAAGGATCGTGTATCGACTGTCAGTATTATTGATGAGATGCCCCAGGTTGACCGAGTGAAGAAGGGACACGAAAGAGGAGCATTCGAGCGCCAACAGATATTTCTCTGGGGTCAATTGGAGAGCATCTGGAGGAATAAGTAAGGAAGACACGAGGTGCAAAACGCCGTTGCTGGCATAAATGTCACGGTCGACAAGCTGGGCTCCGGAGACCGTCGTGCCATCATCGGAGACCGTGACGTCGAGAGTCGTACCATACCTAGTTGTAACTGGCTGGAAAATCAGGCGAAGATAGAGCAGCTGAAACGCGGTTTACATACGCTGTGTCGAAGGTTGAAATGTTGTCGACCATCTCACAGACTCCGATATGGTATGCATGTCGAGAATGCGACGAAGATCGTCTGCAGCAAAGTCGCTCTCCAGATATAGCCGTTCAATGGGGTGGAGGGAATCCCAAGCTGAATCGATGGGCAAAAACAGGGTAAGTTCGGGGGTGGAATCAAGGAAATGCTGCATTTCTGTGGTTAGCACCTTCTGGAAATAAGAGAGCGAGTCGAGACTGGTCGTGACGGATGCTAAGGAACGGTGAGTCAATGTGTTAGATGTAGCATAAGGCTACTGACTGAGATCGGGGGGTGGCTCAAGCACGTCGGCAATGCCATAGATGATGCCATTAGCTGCTTCTAACCTCTTGTCTTTAACCAGTTGTGCGCCCCCGCTTCCAGACGCATCTACGCCGACCCAGGCTGAGTCGTCACGTGAGGTGAGTCTGAGGCGCTGCGGCTCGTCACCAAGCAGACCGTGCGGTATCGGAAACGGGAAAGAGGGAGGTGGTTCGCGGGGTGCGTCGGAAGGCGATTGGGGGAAATGGAGGGTCTCGAGGATCCGCGTTGAGGAATCCTCTGGGAGTTGCGTGACTGAATAGTTGAGAAGGTGGTAGAAGAGCTGCTGTCTGAGCTGTTCCTGCACATTGTCGGGTACGAGCGAGTACGTTTCGGAAAGGAGGTCTTGCCAAAGGGGGTTCTTGTCGGCATGCCGTTCGATTGCATCGTTGGTGGGTGCGAAGAAGGTGCTGCCGTTAAGCTTGTTGAGAGTTGGGACAAGTTGGGCACGCTGGAGAAGGGAGAGCAAGAGCGAGTAGTCCTGGTCGCTGCCGAGCGCGTCGACCAGGGTGACCGACTGGGACTGCCACGGGAGCTGTGAGGCTATAGCGGACAGCGACAGGGAAAGGGCGAGGAGGGAGAGTGGTATGCAGTTGGAGAACCGCATGGCTGCAAGAAAAAGGAGCGTTGATATTATTATGGTATATTCGAACACCAGCGCAACTCGGACTACGCCAATATGCTCGACCTCTTCAGGACGTTCACTGGATCCCCTTCTGGTCCCCTCCTGCACCTCGTCCTACCCCACGCTACCCTCATCGTAAGTACGGCCTGAAGCCTCGCCGCGAAATTCGTCTCATTGTCCACCCATCCAGATCTACTCCTCCGCGGATGCAATCGTCGTCCTCAACGCTGCCAGTCTGCAGCTTGTCCGCGTTCTTGCATTCCAGGAGGTGTTCCCTGGTTTGCAAAGTCTGGCTGAACGCGTGTCCTGCATCGCGGTCGACCCTGCCATGAAAATTGTACGTCTACCCGTCTCCCCGAGCTGCACGATCGCCTCCCTTGCTCTGTAGATTGTGGCCTCCATAAACACGCACGTCGCAGCATGGTCCATGTCCGATGTCCAGACGGATGCATGGCGCATACATTCGTCTCTCGTTCTCCCCGACGGCGACTTTGTGACCGCCCTGGATTGTCGCTCGGGTGAGTTCCTCGCTCATCGTGTTCCGTCGCTCCTCTCATTCCGTGCCAGGTTTACTCGCAGTCGGCAGTCAGAGTGGCCTCTCGGTATTCACTTTGATTCTCGAAAACGATCTCCTCACCTGGAGCAAGAAATGGACTGCTCGGTTTGTGCCTTCCTTCTCCTTTCCGTGTAGCCTGACCCGTCATGCACACCTAGTGTCGTCACGCCATCCCTAGCCAAACTCGCACCAACCCTGACATACATTGCAACTACATCCTCTGTATGTTTTTCCCCCCTCCTTGTTCTCCTCTCATTTGCCATCAGGACGGCAACCAGGTTAGGTTGTACTCCACTACTTCTGGCCTGCTAGCACAAGAGGTGCCACATCCACGTCCTGTCGTATCTCTCGTTTGGCGGTTCTCCCCAGTGTCTCGAAGGTTTGTACAGATGCAGAGATTTGCATTTTCTGCCAACCTCTTGTTCACAGCGGCGACCCTACCCTTTTTACAATCACCTCAGATTCAGTACTACGTATATTTTTACCCGTTGTCGACTCTCCCCAACGACTCCAGTTACACCTCGCACTCGACATGCTATCTTCCGTGCTTCCCATCGCCTCCCCGCCTATTCGATCCCCCGAGTCGGAGATTGTGTGGCTAGACAGACAAGTAATTGGTCCGGCCGTCAAGAGTGCGCTCAAGACGTCAGAAATGAATCGCGGAGACATGTCAAGGTTAACAGACATCGAGGATGAGGACTGGGACTTGTTCCTACGCGTTCTCCCAGATGGTTCCTTGTTGTTGAGTGCCGTCGCAGTGAGTATTCCATGTGGACATGGAAATAATACCTCTAACTGATTTTCAGAATATTGATCGGAAACCGCCAACCCTATTAAGACACTTCACCATCTCCCATTCCCTTCCAAGGACATTGTATCCACCCCCGTTGTATATTTATCTTTTACCCTGTGGTGACAGCACTAACCTTACTTTGGTCACCTCACCGCCGCTGCGTACATACAATGTCTCTGTATCCACGCTACTTGGTGGGCGAGCCGACGCATTCCACTTGATTGCAGCAGGACCAGAACGGATGTCATTGGAAGACAGCAAAATTTTGCGCTTCGTCAGGACCCCAGCAGGACGAGGAGTTGCTGTAGTGCGTGCTGATGGCGGCGAGACGTGGGTGGAGACCGATGGTGGGCATAATCTTGCTCGTCTTAATTCATGGTCCTCCGCAGATCAAGTAGTAGTCTTAGACGGTGGTGCGTACGGTTTACCGCTTGGTGCATGGTTATTCCTGAAATTTCGATGTCAGGGAAACTTGTTGCTACTTACTCGAGTGACACTTCCATATTAACATTACATTCGACCCATCCTTCTACTCTCCGACTTCCTGGCGTCTCTCACATTTTTTCGACGCCCTCCGGACGAGAACATGAATCCATAATTGCCATCACAGAGGACAAATTAATTTCTCATATCCATATTTCTTCTTCTCCTCACCCAACACTTACGCTATATGCGTCTAATAGTCTCCCACTTTCAGAAGCACCGAAGCTCTTGATAGCTGTCGACCCCATGGCTTGGAGCAAGACTCCATCTCTAGAAGAACGTGATAACTTGCTTAGTGTCTCTGACGACGGGGAACTATGTTTTTGGATTTTAGAGCACGGACTAAATCCTAAATGGAGATGTACAGGAAGAGTGAGGACTGGCAGGAGTGGGTTTAAAATGGCGAGTTGTAGCTCAGCAAAGAAGTCTGTGTTAGGTACTGTTGGTTTTGCGACGCGTTGCTGGATTATTCATCGGACGCTGTCAGTTTCTAGCCACCCTGACGGACAAGAGCTAACCATCTGGGATTCCAACGAATCCGAGTTTGCCTCTGGTCTTGAACACCAGTGGATTTTCAGGTAAGCAAGAACTGTCATTCCTCTAGGTAAATCTCACTTTATGCGAAGCGCATCCGAGCCTATCTATGACCTCGATTGGACGTCTACCCCGGACAACCAATCTATACTTGCCGTTGGGTTTGCGCATCACCTTGAGCTCTTGTGCCAACAACGCAAAACATATTTTGGTGACGATCCTGCCTGGACTATATGTTTTAAGATCGAAGTTGGAAGGTCAATTTGTCTAGACAGATTTTGATCCTGCCCTAACTCTACGCCTTTAGGCTTACTCCCTACACAATCAGCGACTCAGTTTGGCTCGCTCATGGTATGCTATTAATGGGGGTTGGACATCACATGTTTCTTTATAGCCAGACTCAGTCCTACGGAGCCGAATCCGCAGCTGAAAGCTTATTTGTACATGTCGCTAGGATCAATGGCCCCCTTCCGGATTATCATCCACAAATGTTATTACAATGTCTTCTGTGGGGTGCGGAGGGAATCTTTCATTACTGCCTTTTCGGTTGACTTTCATCCGTTGTACAGGAAAGATATCACTGGTGAAGCGAATCATCGTCGCCCTTTGGCGGGCCACAAGAGGAAAGTTTTTCTGTTGGCAGCCATTTGCTGTTGAGGATTACTTGCAAGATGAGCAATCAACTTTTGTGAGTCCGATTTGTCGTGTCATCTGCGAATGTGATTTACATCGTGTACAAGACGAAAAGACCTGCGAGATCATATGGTCTGTTGTTTGGCTCTCCGGAGAAGTTAGACTCGTGCGTTCGTCTTATGCATTATTACATGCACCCCGACCTGATGTTGTCATAGCGTGGACCAGGCGTTTTCCAGATCTCTTGTGGAATCCCTAATAGACCAACTAGAAGTCCAGCCACTTCCCTATCTTTCCCCCAACGAGCATGCGCACCTTATGGTTCTCATACAGACAGCGTTAGAGGTAGGCCGCCAGTCCACACGAAAGAGCTCAACTAACTGTTTCTCTACTCAAGGTGGACGAGCAGCAACGAGCACTGGATTCCAATGGCCTCCGATACGTGTTTTCCATGCGCTCGTTTTATATTTTAAATCGCCGAATTGCATCGGACCCGGGAAGTCCTCGCTCAGGCGGTAGTATTCCCCGTCGAACAGGTTGGAGGGGACGGCTCCGATATAGAGACATGATCTGGGCGTTCCATAGTGAGAGCCAGGACCTGTTGTTGAACACCTCCATGGCAGCTTGCAATGGAAAGATGCTATGGTCGGACGCACGAGCACTTGGCGTGTTCATTTGGTTAACTTCAGTTGACACGATGGTGAGGCCATCCTACGATTGTTAGTGTGCCACTCTAAAGTTGATCAAAAGAAATCGCACATGGAAGCTATTGCGCGAAACGAATACATGGCAGGTGGAAATCGGGACCCTACCGCGTGCTCTCTCTTCTATTTTGCATTGGGGAAAGTGAAGTTGGTCCATGGGCTGTGGCGTCAGGCAGCATGGCACAAGGAACAGTCAATAATGCTGAAGTTCTTGGCCAACGACTTTACCCAGCCACGTTGGAAGACTGCAGCCCTTAAAAATGCTCATGCTCTTCTGAGCAAGCAAAGATTCGGTTAGTTTATGCACCAGACACGATGTTCTGCTGATGATCCGGAACTCAGAATACGCGGCCGCCTTTTTCCTTCTTGGAGGTAGTCTGAAAGATGCCGTCAAGGTTTGCCTAAAACAACTGTCTGACTTCCAGCTTGCCATAGCCTTGGCACGCGTCACCGAGGGCAACGACGGACAGGTATTGTATGATATCTTGAACAACACTGTATTGCCAACTGCTTTCCGCGATGGGAACAGGTGGTTAGGAAGTTGGGCTTTCTGGCTGCTACGACGAAGAGATTTATCTGTCAGAATACTTTTGGTATGATCAACTTCAGTCATCTAGAAACTTCTTGATTTCCTCCACAGACTCCCTTGCGAGATCTGGCTGACTCTTTACAAATGCAAAACCTAGAAATTGGTGAACCACTCTTTGATGACCCAAGCCTTGCTCTCCTATTCTCTCAATTACGATCCAAGACGCTTCAGACCGCGGCAGGAACCAGCGAGATCTCGGGAAGGAGAGAGTTTAGCTTTATCCTGCAAATTGCGAGAGTGTTTTGCCGCATGGGTGGGTGGTGTTCGATCCATGTTCGACCGGATGTACTAGATGACGTTCATGTAGGCTGCCATGCTCTGGCACTCTATCTCGTTCGCTCGTGGTCTTTTGAGCGGCCAACCACGACTGTGCATCAGGATTCAACTCGGCTGCAGCGACCACCTAGCCCAGTCACGCCACGCCGGACCCTCACCGCCAGTCCATTCTTGCGTAGAAGATCTTCCATCTTGATTGACATGGATGTGGAGCCCAAGACACTGCCAAGCAGACCATCCGCAGAACTTGCTTCGCACATCAAAACGCAAGCGACCATCGAGGAGGAAGGCGATTTTGCTGCTCGCAAGGCTGGGTTAGGAAGCTTGATGAAGTCAGCGAGGCATGACGTTCAGGTTCCAGAATTCGACATGGACCTCTTTTCCAATAGCTTTCGCTCATGAGTCGAAAAAATATGAAGAACGGCGTATACAGTTTCACAAGGGTACAACGTGCTGTAGCATGCACTCTGCATAATCTACTCTGAATGGTTATTTCTCCCCGTCGTCTCGTTTCTTGAGAACAAGATCTGTGCCAACGACACGCTTCCAGACATCCTGGACTTCCTCCACAACAGTCTCGAAATGAGAGGTTGCATCGTAAGAGCGAGTAATGAATATATTGTCAGCTTCTCCTGAGGATACTGGCATGTACAGCGTGCTGACGCTCACGAACCTACGACAGTGCATAGGTCAGCAACGTCCTTCCTCAGAAAGTGGAATTTCACTTCTCGTAAATGGGACCAAGAAGCTTGAGCCCGGGTTGAATTTCAAGCTCTGGCCTATCCGTCTCGACAATAGTGCTGACAATTGCAACATAAATGTCCTTGGCGCAGACATTGTGTGTAGAGGAGACCATGGCGATATAGATGTCTGCAGAAACGTGAGTCGAGGATTGGAGGCTGCAACAACGAATACGTGCCGTTTCGTCTATTCACTTGGTTCTGAGGAATGATAAGTTGGACGCTGTCACTGTCTTCCGTTCCAGGGATCGGGTGCTTCAAAATGCAAATTGCACGAACGACTTTGCCGTCCTCGACAACACGTATCTTACCGCCCTCGGCTTCTTTACCGGCACCAAAATAGCTAGGATCGCCAATGACCTGCTTAGCTTTGACGGTCTCCTTGCCACTGCGTACTCCAACAAACTTGCCACTCTGATCGGTTACGATCTCGTCAACTTGTTTGTCAAGCATGTAGGTACCACCGTAGATGGCAGACAGACGCGCGAAGGACTGGGGGAGCTCTCCGAGACCATACAGTGGGTAAATATAGGGCGACTTTCCGTAGCGAGCCATTGAAGAGGTGTAAAGGACGATCCGATCGTACGTCGGCCGTGCAGGCTTCGTAATATAGCTAAGAAGGTGTCATCACGGAGATAATTACTCTCATCCACGCGCTTACTCGTCATCAAGATAGAGAGCCATGGCATGGCCAACGAAATCCTGGGTGCCAGGTTCAAGACCAAACTTTTCGTACACCGTCTTCATGGAGTCCTTATCAAGGTTGACGCCTAACAGGATAAAGTGATTTAGTGTGGCGTGCTCGGCCGGGATGACATACTGACCTTGATGGGTCGCAGGATCATCGTCCCTCCATCCTTGCAGGAATTGGAAAAACTTCTTGGCTCGATGTTTCTCGAATAAACCCATCAGAGGACTCCGTACAGCCTCTAATTCCGTACTTGGGACCTTAGAGATTCTTCCATCCCGGTAGACAAAGCTCCCCGCGATCTGCTTGAATTCCAGATAACGTGTCACATCAGTGTGAACGAGGATCTTAGTGAGCTCCCCAGAGGCAATGATAAATTTGGGTATCAGATCGACGGCATAGTCACGATCGCGACCAAGTTCGGCCGGTGGAGGTTGGTCAGGCTTGAACTTGCGATAGAGCTAGATAAAAACGTGAGTGCAACAGCAACGCTGCTGGCGCGTAGCTTGCCTGCGTCAAGTTCAAGCTAGCACTATCGCCGCCATAGTAGTCATTTCTATCCATGTGAAGGACCTTCTTTCCCTCGACAGAGAGAAGACCCGACAAGATACACTCTGTCAGACCTGTGCCAAGAACGATGACCTGGGGACAAAGTCAGAGACACGAGATGCGAGTTATCAGATCAAGGGATTGAATCACATCGTACTCCTCATCCATAATGGATTGTTAGCCCTTGATTAGACTGGAGGTAGTGGTCGTAGGATAGATGATGGCGGGAGGGATGGAAAGGGTAGTTGGCAAGCGAGCAACCGCACTGCAGTGTCTCAAACTACTTAGGGTGACCACGTGCCATTGGCAGACAATCTGCAAACATCGGAATGCCGTGGGCGATATTAGTACATGCAACAGCAAGTACTGTTACATGTAGAGATAACAAAACGGGGATAATAGTTATGCGGTGAAAGTTCATGCTGCTGTCGCGTTCAGACTCGACTATCCTCATTGTCGGTGTCATTCCTATCCGAGCCGAGATCTCGTTTATTTCTCCTCCAAGAATGCTCGCGTCGGTTCTTGTTTCTTCCAGGTGAATATCGCGTGGACAACTTTAGGAGCGCTACGACGACCAGGTTAACCGGGAGAGCAGGGATATCACACAACAGGAAAAATCTCACCATCTTCGTTTCTACGGTAAAACTCGGCCCACGCCTTCGCAGATCGCTTGGTTCCATGCTGTGCCAATCAGAGTTGAATGCGGCAACACCCTAAAGGTAATCACGTACAGTTTCAGTGAACATTTGCCATCGCTCCTTACGCGACATCTGCTCCCATTGATTCTTGGCTATAAATCTCGCAAGAATGCACCAATCTCCACGCGTAAATGGAGCGCCATGCACTCCCATGTCACGTTCGTCCTCTTCGGTATCGACGTCGAGGTCGCCAAAATCTGGAAATGTTCCTTCAGAACGATACACGCCTCTCCGGTCGTGCGAACGTTCAGCCGCTGACATTGCTTCGGACCGAGCGTCGTCATCTTCGTCGTTTTTCATTTCCTCTTCAACCTCTACCTCCTCTTCCTCGTTTTGCTGGTCTTCGTTGTTCTCTTGGCCTGCGTCCGTACTACCCTGATACGTGGCAAGAATCTTGTCGGCGATGTCATGGCGTTGGTGCCAGTGTGAAGCCCAGGAGTTGGTACTATGGTGGGGTGCCTAGTTCGCTTCATTAGGGGGAAATGAACGTCAGAGGAGCGCAGAAAGTATCACCTTTTCGTGAAGTAATTCACACAGTTCCTTCTTGGTCAAGGAA
The DNA here is from genome assembly GCA_038094615.1 of Heimioporus aff. retisporus. Lineage (NCBI taxonomy): Eukaryota > Fungi > Basidiomycota > Agaricomycetes > Boletales > Boletaceae > Heimioporus > Heimioporus aff. retisporus. Next base: position 42,793 of record JBBPUI010000013.1, on the reverse strand, counting down.
GGATCATTTTTCAATCGCCAAACAAGGAACTTGAGGAAGTATTCACGGTCTTCTTTTGTGTATTTGTTTCCGTTAGTACCACCTTGTACAACGGCGGGAGGGGTAGGTGATCGTGAGGGGGGATCTGGGAGGGGGATATCAACCTGAGGCGGCATCAAGTTTGGGAAATCGGTGGAGGGTAAAGGTGCGGTAAGGCTATTCAACGTGGCCCTTGGGCGTTTAGGTGGACGAGTTAACACCGACGTCGTAGCCTGGGGAGTAGTGCGTTTTTGGCGTGAGGGCTGAGAAGCGTTGGAAGGACGGCCCTTTTTATTCAGCGTTTGACCTGGAGGGAGGGGTGAAGAAAGACGACGCTTGCGTGCGACCTGAGGAGAGGATCCCTCCTCCTTGGGACGAGGGGGGGACTTGATCGGCACGAAAGGCTTTTTGACGGTTTTTGGTTGGTCAGCCAGACGGGATACAAGAACCTCGAAACGGTCGTGGTGGTCCAAGTAGTAGTCCTTCCAGAGATTTGCCGCGTGATTGTTGACCTGGAGGCGCATAAGGGAAGGTACGGAAAGGAGGACGTGACGCACCCCATGAAGGCCCTCAAGGGCCTGTCTGTATGTCTTACCGGACTGCCTGCTTTCATGAAGTGCTTGGGCGAGGACGGTGTCGTCGTTTGGGGACGAACCGACGGGGGTGCTCAGGCGTAAAAAGTCCTGCATAATCTGCTGGGGGATGATGGAGGAAAAATCCAACGAAGACGACGAATGATTCTGAAAATACTGAGGTGGGTTTGGGTAGCACTGTGCGGCGTGCATCTGAGGCTGGACTGGCTGCGCCTGAGCCGGCCAGGATGGTGCTTGAAACTGCTGAGGTAGCATCTGGGGCCAAGACTCGCGGCCCTGTGGTTGTTGCTGTGACATATGCGGGGCACCTGTAGAATGATCAGCCTGTACGACGCCGTCCGTATTCATCGTCCTCCTCAAAACTTTTCCCTTGACATGGTTACCTGCTTGGTCACGTGATCCACGCGTCCACTCGGATCCTACCCCATGCCGACCTCTCTTTACCCACCACGATGTCCTTTACCTCGCGCACCATCGTATCTCGTCGTCGTGCGTATGCGACCCTCTCGGGATTGAGCCAGTCAGCCCGTCCATGGGCCGAGAAACTTTCTACGGAATGGAAGGGGACGCATGCAACGGGTGGGAACACCAAGAACTACATTGGTGGTCAGTTTGTCGAGAGCAAGGCCACCGCCTGGCATGACGTGCTTGATCCGGTTTGTCTCCGTCTGTCTCCAGTCTCTGTCGCTGACCTGGCTCGCTGCCTCAGTCTACACAAACCTTGCTCACCCGTGTTCCCGAAACCACCTCCGCCGAGTTTGATCAGGCCGTCGACGCAGCTTCCCAGGCCTACAAAACTTGGAGCAGACAGAGCGTCTTGTCCCGTCAACGTTTTGCCATCGAGTGCGTCCCTTACACTTCCTTTTAATCATTTCATTCATCATCCCTAGGCTGCAAAATCAGATCCGCAAAAATGCAGACGCCCTCGCCGCTAGTATCGTCCTGGAGCAGGGAAAGACTTTGCCAGGTGTGCAGTTTACGCATGCACGATAACAAATCTTAACCTGCGCATATCAAGATGCACACGGCGATGTTCTCCGCGGGCTTCAAGTCGTTGAAACTGCAGTCGGAATAACGTCCACCCTGCTTGGGGACAAAATAGAAGGTCTCGGAGACAGTCATTTCTACGTCGTGATTATGACTTATTTTCCACAGTCAGTAAAGATATGGATACCGAGGTTCGCAAAGTTCCCTTGGGAGTTTGCGCGAGGTCAGTGCTGTATCTTGGGACATTCACATAATATTCATATCTGTTCGTCTAGTATTGCTCCATTCAACTTCCCTGCGTATGCCTCAATGTTTATGCAAGATTCTATTGCTTACCTCACGCAGTATGATTCCTCTGTGGACGATCCCGATGGCCGCCGTCACAGGAAACACGCTTGTTCTCAAACCCTCGGAGCGTGATCCCGGTGCAGCCATGATCATTGCAGAACTGTGTGAACGCTCAGGTATTATGACTTCGGACTACATCCATTATGGATCGTGTTGACAATCGTACGGAAGGCCTGCCACCTGGCGTTGTCAACGTGGTGCATGGGACTGTTCCCGTCGTTAATGCAATCTGCGACCATTCCGCTATCAGGGCTATAAGTTTTGTTGGTGGTGATCGTGCTGGTCGGCACATTTACGAAAGGCTAGCCGATGCGTGTCATATATATCGTGTTCTCATAACTGACCGTTGATTAGAGGTACTAAGAATGGAAAGCGTGTCCAGGTAAGCTACCGCTGGACTGGGTGGATTAACATGGTATATGAACTACCGTGTCCAGGCAAATATGGGAGCGAAGAACCATGCAGTATTGATGCCCGACGGTGAGTACGTATCACCAATCATTAGACTGTTACTTAAAACTCTGGTAGCGAACAAGAACCTTGCGTTGAATTCGATTGTGGGGGCGGCTTTTGGCGGTATGTCGCTCTTGGATGTGGTTTTCAGAAGATGAGCTTTGTAATTCAGCTGCCGGACAAAGATGTATGGCCGTATCCGTAGGTGAGTAGTCCCTAGGACAATCGGGCGACCAGAACTTTAGGGAGCACATTTTAGTCGTACTTGTCGGGACAGCGCAGTCTTGGCTTCCTGAATTAGTCGAACGTGCGCGTAAACTTCAACCTAACGGAGGATTTGAAAGTGGTGCAGACCTGTACGCATGTGTTCTACTCCAAATCAATCCTAGTTTCACACCCAATGACTTGACAGCGGCCCTCTCATCTCACCAGCTGCCAAGGCCCGCGTAGAAAGGCTCATATCTTCTGCGGCAGAAGAGGGCGGACATATTCATCTAGACGGACGAGGAGTCACTGTGCCAGGTTACCCCAATGGAAACTTCGTTGGTCCTACCATTCTTGAAGCCACAACCACCATGCAGTGCTATCGGTCAGTTTACTTGTTCTCTGGTCTATTTTGTGTCTTACACATCTCTCGAAGGGAGGAAATTTTTGGTCCCGCGCTAACGGTTATCTCCGCAGATACATTGGATGATGCTCTCGATATCGTCAATGCAAACCCTTATGGTAATGGTGCTGTTGTTTTTACGCAATCCGGCGCAACAGCACGCAAATTTGAGACGGAAGTGAACGTTGGCCAGATTGGTATTAATGTGCCTATCCCAGTCCCTCTTCCTATGTTTGCTTGGAGTGGCAACAAAGGGAGTGCATTGGGTGATATTGGATTCTACGGCAAAAGGTTAGTTATCCCCCTACCCGAAATCGCTACTTGCCAGAAGGTTGACCAACATGTGTATAGCGGGATCAATTTTTATACGCAAAACAAGGTATGGATTCCCAGTTGAAAGCCACCTGTTGAAGGCTGATACCTGGTCCTAGACGACAACAACCCTTTGGAGAGCAGAAGACGCTATAGGCAACCGTGCAGCGGTCAACATGCCCACGTTGAACTGATTTATTGTTATCTTGCCTCGGCAGCTGAGCTGGGCGCAGTTGTATTATACATCATGCAACGCCTGAGTTACTGTCAGTTTTTACTGACAACCTCATTGAGGAAGGCATTTGAAAACTTGGTACATTCTTCGAAGCACCGCTCGAATCCCGCCTGCGACATCGGAATGTCAGTGCTTGTCCCGAGTTACGACAAACACCTTACAATATCACCATAGTAAGGATCCGGGATGGGCTTATTGTCCAAGTATGATCCCCAGAGACGCACGATCGCAGTTGCCTCAGCTGGTTTCCTCGCGATCAGGTTGTGAAGATTTGATTCGTCCGCGGCAAGGATATACTGGAACTTGTTGAAGTCTGCCTCCTTGACTTGTCGTGCCGAGTGATCGATTGGTATATTGTGCTGGATCGTCACCAAGTCAGCCCGAGTTATGCATGCCCACTACCCAAAATCTTGACCTTCTTGCATGTTGAGACAGTTCTGCAGAATCCGTAAGTACTCAAGTACCGGTGTCCTCGAATGTTGCAAGTGAATACCTGGGATCTGGATTGGAACCAACATGGTATGCTCCAGTGCCTGCACTGTCGACTTCAACGTCGATCCCTCGTCTCGTGGCTTCGTGTCTGAGCACGGCTTCTCCCATGGGAGACCGACAGATGTTACCCAGACAGACGATCAGGACTGACAACTTGGACATCGATATTGGCTGAATGTTGGCAAAGGTGGTTGATTAGATCTAGACATAGTCCCCACGGTGCCGGCTAGTATACTATCAATTGATCATCTTCTTACATGCCTTCACCGCCGATCCAAGTATTCCTCACCACGATTGCCTTACAGCCTGTCCTTCGAAAGCGTCAAGGTTAGTCGATACAACCAGATCACCGAAAGTTATACACGATGCATCTTCTATCACAGAGTACATCTTGCGCATTCTGCAGACCAAGAAGATCCCGTTCGATTCTTATGACTTGGCTTCGGACGAAGATGCCAAACGTTTATGGAAAAGAAAGGCTCCACTCGGTTCGTATGCTCGGGCATGTGGCATCTGCCAGTTTTTTGGATTCGATCTCGCGCAGATAAACAGCAACTACCCGGTATACTCGTCGGGGGAAGGTATCCAGGGGTGCGCACACTACCGTCTCGACGCACGGACTGCTAACCGGGACACCGTTGAACGCAGGACTTTGACGCATTGTTGGCATCGCGTGCTATTTGTCGCATCGTTCATCCTGCTGATCTCCAGTCGTCAGTGAAGAAGCCGCCGAGTATGGCGAGCTAGAAACCTTTCTTCGACGCAACGAAAGCTGGAATGCAGACGTCGACGAAGACCGACCCGCTCCCGTCGTGAAACCGGTTGGCGTTCCCGGGGCGGTTCCCGTGTCTCAGATGACCCCGGAGCACCACAAGCCCAAGTTCTTTCCTCAAGATCCCGACACCCCGGTAAAACCGGTCAACAAGCGAAAGGATTTCGATATCAGCACAGAGCTCGAAGGCTTTGGGCTTCAGGGAGTACGAGTCACGGACGACGACTTGACGCAGCTAGTCAAGGATCTTGGTCTCGATGGTGATGAAGCAGCAGACATGGTCCGAAGTCTTGGGGGAGAAACTGGCAATTCCTCTAAGCCTCTAGAGGAAAACCCCAAGGCATGAATCCACTAGCAGGAGAGCGAAAATGTGCGTATCGAAATGAGATCTGGCAATTGTACAGTGCTAGACATACTCAAAGTGGATTGCACTGTAAAAATGCGTTAAGGAAGCATCGTTTAGTATGATCTCAAAGTTTGCATGAGGGCGTGTCAACAAGGAAGCTACCATCGAGAGTGATCGTTGCCGCCGTTCACATATGCTCCAGCTCTGCTAGCAAAGAATAAAACGATGTCGATGTCTTCTGGAGTGCAGAGGGTTTTTGTTGGCAGCTGTGATGTGAGGGTGTCTCTCATGTATCCGACATCTCGGCGGTCACCGTTCAAGCATGCACTCATCACACGTATGCAGCTAAGCCACTCAGATTCACTCTGAAAGGCACCTGAAGAGAGAAATAGTCTAGATAGCCAATATAACCACACGGCGAAAAATTCCAACATACCACGGGTCTGAAGACACGGCCGACTATTCCACTGCAGGCAGCACCAGCGCGGAGAAGAGGCAAGAATTTCTGTGTTCGAGACTCTTTGGATATTCCACGTGAGGACCTTGGAAAAGACTTCATCCTGTACTTCACACCGGCTCCAGGTCAAGATAAAACCCGGGAAAGGACCGGATAGTCGTCTGACGATTGGGCCGCACCGTGCCTGCACTGTTGACGAGGACATGAAGGGCCTCTTCTCTTGCCTCAGGTTCCTGCGATGGACCTTCCACTTCTGAAAGCCGTGAAACATCTGCAGGAACCGAGACGCACTTGCCGACACCAAGAGCAGAAATTGCTGCCGCGGTCGTGTCACAATCCCTGACAGAACGCGCAGAGGCATATACTAATATGTCGGAACAACATCCTCACGGGTTCGAGAGATACTGGTTCGGATTAACTGCGGCAGAATTTCTGACGAAAGCGGAGGCAATCTGCGAGGATGAGCAAACAGAGTCTGCCATCACCACGCTATCCTTCTAATCCCACGGGATCTGCCAGTGGTCAGAACAACTTCGCTCGCAACAGTATACAATGAATCCGCTCGCGGGATGCCCATTTGATGGAGAGTGGTAGGAAACAGCGCATGAATGCGGCTTCAGTTCGGTTGCTATACCGGACGCTCGCCAGAAATAGCCAATATAATGGCCAACCTATTGTCATGCATCATGACAGAAACAGGGACTGAATCGATCATGAAATTAACTCGTGCCTAATTTAAAACACATGAATACGCGGGTCTGTATTTAGTACCTGTTTTAGCTGAAATCTAGTTTTCAGAGTCCAAGAGAGCATCGGATATACGTGAGCGACGCCGTCTAAGGGGAAGAACGTCTGATGGAAGACCAGAAGGAATATCGACGGGTGTATCCTCTGACTTGTAGGCCTGAAAATGGTGTGATCAAGAAGTTACAAGGCGCAGAGATTTAAAACGAACGGTGCTCGAAACACGCCCTTCACCGGGGACAGTTCTGCGCGGGCGTTTTCGGATACGGACAGGCCTCTCCTCCTTGGGCTCGGATACAGTTTGCGTTTCATCCACAGGAGTCCGCCACTGGACGGCAGGAAGAATGCATGCGGCTAGGACGATTACAGAGAGAGTAAAGAAAATAGCGGAGCCCACCAGGGCAGATGTAAGAGGGAAGCGAGACACCAAACCGCTGTGGAAAGCACTCGTTGGATAGCCCAAGTTGAGGGGAAGATATGCTTACCGGACTCCTTGGAGTCTAACAACACCTTTGAGGACGGCGTTCCAAACACTCAGCTCGCGACCCTGACCGGTGCCCAGACTTTTCCAGCCATCCCTACGACCGATGTCGATCCTTGCATTCATGCTTGAAGTTCCGGGGAGGTAAGAGGAGAGCAATGGAACATCCACATCAATGAGTCGTGAAACGAAAAACGCGGAGCGCTTTGGCGGAAGTACAATAGACTTGAGGATGATAAGAAAAAGTAAAGGGGAGGGGAAAAAAGAAAACATACCGGCCTGCTCACCGTCAAGATGGTTCTGTTGGAAGGTGATACAAGCGATAAGGTAGTCATGAAGTTGCCGAGCGCAAGGTTTGCTTCAGAGGCAGGGATGACCAACTGGAGGGAGACATCATAAGGCTGGGTGGTGGAGAGAGGAGGTAGCGATAACTCGGCGTAGGGTGAGAGACCATCACTGCGACTGGGGTGAACAGGACGAATACGAATGGAGAGGAGAACCGACCCATATTGGAGGTAGACGGGGACCTGCCAGGAGACAGGGATATTCTTCCAGATGTACCAGCCCGAGAAGAGGGAAAGGAAAAGGACGAATGGGACGAGAGACAGGCCGACGAGCAAGGGCACAAGACGAGAGGCGATCCTGAGCGAGGTCGCTGGCGGGAACAAGTACCGGACGACAGAGAGGACGATGCGGAGGGGGTTCAAGGCAGAAAGTAAGGACGATCTGGCCGCATCCGCATCGTCGTCCGGCTCACGCTTTGGCACAGGGCGGACCATGGTGCTCGACGCTGTGGACGACGGCGAGGGGGTCGCTATCGGAGCTTGAAAGACCGACCGACATGGACCTCAAGGATCTCATTGGCAAAACACCCTCCGCGCCCGTGATTGCTCACTACCTCGGCACGCTGGGCACTGCGCCCACTCCAGAGGTCAAATCCTACTCTGATATCGTGTACCTCAACTACTTGTCGCTCGGCGTCAGCCTCCAGTTCTCACCGCGGAACGGGTACAAGCCGGCGGCCGGCTTGGGACGCGAGCAGCTCAAGGACGACGATCTCCAGTTAGAGGCGATAGATATATACAACGTGAACGAGCCGGCCAGATCTGCCTTTTCTCCGTACCCGCGTCTGCCGATCGAGCTCCAATTGGGGAGAGCGACCTCGACGGTGATCACGATCGCAAAAGACAGCACCGGGAAGGACTTCGTCGGCTGGCTGGGAGAGCCGAGCAGAAAGGGGGGTGGGGCGGGTCCGTCGAGCGGGTCGATTCACATCTGGTGTGAGTGGACTCAGTACGGGCTCATGGTAGAGTTTCGTGGCAGTGAGGCGAGGGGACCACACGCCTGGGAGCGGGGACGGGACGCTGTTTGGGGCGTGGTGACGGTATCTACGCCGGCGTGACATGTGTGTGTATAAAAAACATGCACATCCAAGTAATTTTACACCTTGAAACCTCTCCCAAACGCTCGCCATGGCAGCACCAAGCCATGTCACCACCAAGGCCATGGGCGGCAAGTTTCTCATGGTCCTCTTTCCCCCACACCCCCTTGCTCGTCGTCGCTGACCACAGCGACAGAACAAGGCCCTCAGCGACAGCACCGAAGAGATACTCCAGCTTCAGGGCGTGTCATGGTTCAAGCGGCGCGCGATCGCCGCGTTCTCGCTTACTCTCACCATAAAGCACACCACGGACGAGGCTGGCATCGAGCACATCGACATTGACCAGCAGCTTTCCAGCGGCATCTCGGGCGACACTGAGAACCGCATTCTGGACTGGATGGAGCATGGCGGATACGATAGTCTTTTTGGTCATGTGACTGAAAAGTCCTGCCGGATGCCTGTGGCAGAAATCACGGACGAACTTCTGAAACAGGACAAAGACTGGACTCAGGACACCATCGACGACGGTATCGTGTTCACCGATTCCTGGAGCACCCCCGGTGAGAACAAGTTCACGTGGAGAGCTCTGCAGGTAATCGCTTCGCTTTCATCCGCTACATCGCCCTCATCCTGCACCAGACATGGGGTTTCGCAATCGTGAACGGAGAAAGGCGTTATGTCAGATACACCACCTTTACCTCCTCGGACAGGGTCATTCACACTCGTTTCGTCTACGACTACCGTAAGTGCACCGCACTGCTCGTCCGACCATCTTCTGAGCGATCCGTAGTGGGTCCGACCTGAGCGCAAATTGTCGAGATACCCGGCGTGCACTGGCATGGGGCTACGATACCGGTTGAGCTATCCAAGCTGATGCTATTTAGACTCCAACACGCTAGTGTCACGTTGTTGCCATGCTATCCAACCTTATATAAATTGATTTAATGGATGCTGCTGATTTCTTTGCAAGCAGGCCCTCGGCTCTCACATGCCCGTGCCTGCAATGGCTCGTGTGACTTGTTTATGTGGCGGCCGGACAGCATCATATAGCCGACGGTCACACTAGCAGCAACCATATTGATGGCAATGTGGCAGTCCCGCAGCTCAGCGTCTCTCTCATGCAGCACGAGCTCACCCTCTCCCAGTCTACACATGTGACCCTGCCGGTCGAGGCGGCATCCGAAAAGACAGAATTCGAGGATGCCTATCCATTGCAATCGTGCAGGCTTGCAACCCTTCAGGCATATTCGGCTTCCCGGTTTCCGCGCCTCCATCAGTTGTTCCAGAGGATTCTTCTCTACATAAGGGGTCCCAGACCGAAGATAGCCCTCCCCGGTGAGCTATGCCTTTGACATTTTTCCTCTTGTTTAAATATCCATGCTATTAGACCCTATCCCCCTTCTTGGTCGCACTTACCACTTCCGAGGGCACACATTAAGAATTGCACTCGAACCTACGATACTTCGACTCACCCGTCCGTTCACCGCACCGTGGCTTTTCGTTCTACTTGTTACGGCCTATATTGTCGGGTTCGCTTTCCTTACCCGCGCCCAGTGGTACCTCACACCCTCTTCCTCTTTCATTGATTGCACGTCTATCTTCTGGGCAGAGAACGCCGGCTGTGGTCTCAACGGAGAACTGTGTACCCCATTTACGAATTTTTCTCTCGACTTCCGATGTCCGGCTCAGTGTGGTTCTGTCCTTGTTCAAAGTCCTTACGTGGTCGGAAACGTGGAAATTGATTTTGTACCACTTCTGGTCGGCGGCGGGGATTCGCTGAAGACATACAGGGGTGATAGCTTTATTTGTTCCTCTGCAATACAGGCGTGAGTCTGATCGTATTCTTTGGTACATGCACTCACCAAGTATGCGTGTAGTGGTTTTATCAGCAACTCCAAGGGAGGCTGTGCAACTGTTGAGCTTGTTGGCAACTTTACGAACTATTTACCGGTCACTACATTTGGCCTCAGCTCCGTTGGTTTCCCTTCGGTTTTCCCTCTTTCATTCCGGTTCGCTCCTTCTACTTCGCTCTCACATTGTGCAGACCTTCGCAACCCTGCCCTGGCTTTCAATATTCTGGTTACCTGTATCTTATTCCTCGTTCTTCGCCCTAAACCCATTGTACTATACTGGTGCCTTGTGTGCATTGGGTTTTGGCACATTTCTCTTTTTTCACAGCCTCAGGCCACGCCGCCGCCGTTAGACGTGGCCTTCGGTAGGTTCCTTCCTGCACTTTTTGTCTGTTACGCTTTCTGGAGAGTTGCTGTTCGCTTCACGCTACCTGTCTTTTCAAAGGGACCTTTTGAAGCCATGGTCTTGTATCTTGCGCCCTACTGGACAGGAGTTCTCACAAACCTCACCATGGCACAAATACCAATCGAGAATCTCACAGCCCAAGATATCACACAGCAACCTGGCGGCCTCGTCGCACTGATTATCATCGTACTTATTCTGCTGGTCATCGTGATCAATCAAATCCGTGTCATTCGAAAGACTGGCTATCTGCCTTATTATCTGGGCTGGCATATCATGGGCGGCCTGGTTATTCTCGTTTTGGGGCTTTTACCGGGTTTACAGTTACTTCTGCACCACTACATTATCTCCATGGCACTGTTTCCTGGGACGGGATTTCCGACTCGCCTCTCGGCCATATATCAGGGATTCCTACTTGGAATGTTCTTAAACGGGGTTGCCGCATGGGGGTTCGCGTCCATCTTGGAGACTGCAGCAGATGTGCGCCTTAAAATCGTCTCATGTCTAATTCAAAACTCATCTTTTCTTAGCTCGCCGGCAACGGGCCAACCGGTTCGGCACTCCCGACACTCCTTACAAATTCATCCAGCTATGATGCAACGGTAACACTTGCAAACCAAACCATTTCGTGGGCTCCTATACCGGACGACTTGTATAACCAAGGCTGGAATGGATTTTCGCTTCTAGTGGACGACGTTGAGCGTTTCGTGGGCAGTGCCCTCAATTTCTCGCTTGCTGGACTGGAAATAGGACTGCCGCACTTTTTTAGACTGGCTGTAAGTGGTCATGCGTGTCACCTAACGACGAGCTATAGATTGTTTTACAGTACACGAGTGATGGAAACCCTGGAGACTTTACGATGCCGGCCACGTTGTGGTCGAATGGGTCGTGGGTCGATCCTCTTCCGGGACCATCCTAAGGTTATTGTCGTGCACCAGACTGTAATATGTAATACAAGCTGGCCTGGCAAGTAATGTTATTGGTATGATCATTGGCTCTAAGCAATGGAAAGCAACATGGTGTCAAATGGATGACATTATACAATGCAGGAAAAGGTGTGTATGTAAACAGATAGGAAGCATGCTCTGTTCACTGCAGTTAGTAGTGATGTTGCTTTCATTCATGTGTAACAACTCCCTTCTGCCATTCCATGACCTTATTTTTCAAGGAACTTTGCTCCCTCTCTGCCTCCTTCTCTGCAGCTGCTCTCCAAATGGCCTCTTGCTCCTCTGGTTCCATTGTGATATATGGCATCACCCTAAGGAAATCAAAGTAGTCAATGTCTTCTACATGACCCCTATCTTCATGCTGGGCAGCATGTTCTTCTACTTGTTGAGTCCTCTTTGCATCTTCATCAGCTTGTTTACCCAAAGTCTGTTGATAATTTGCTTGGGTTGCACTTGTAATGCCTTGTGGGTAGAAAATGGTTTTCCACTGATGAAGTGCATCCATTGCATCTTGAGTAGCAAAGTGGTGACATACAACTTCAGCATATACAGCATCAAAGAGGATGTCTGGTGGCCAGCAACCAGTAGTGTCATGAATTTGGACCTGAGATCCTTGAGGAAGTGTAAGATCACCAAAACACTCTGGTTCATGGGTAATGAACTGATGAGCTGTACACCTTTTCTCTCCAGGTGATGCAGAAGGGATAATATCTGCTGTACTCATAGCAAAGTTAGGGGTCTATCCATTAGTGCCATTAGGTCATGATGGAATGATAGAAGAAAAGCACACACAACTAGAAATGCAACATCCACACCAAGGGAATCATAGATGTTGTTGGTTACATAAATGCCATTTTGAACATCATCAATTTCACAAATGATATCATGTTGAGCAGGGTCTTTACTGTGGTGATGAGTGTACATTTCTATATACTACCACACATGTGAGTAATGAGAGACAAAACAAATGGTAGCCTACCTTGTCCCCTTTACTATGAGACAGGAGATGCACAGCCCTACAATATCTTGAAGCAAATCCTGACAAAACACATACTTGATCCCGCTGTGCCACTTTATGATGGAAGTCTTGGCTTCCAGGTGTGGTCTCACTGGAAGTGACAAAAGAGTGGTCCATGTTAGGATCAATGGGAAACATGTGCTGGCATGCTTCATTACTGATATGATAGTATAATTTGATAGATTGTGATGGCAAATCTTGGTCATAGTCCACAGGATAAAGCAAGTCTTTATGGGTGGAGAGTTCACCCCTTGCACCAACAACAATGCCAGTTGCAAAGTGAATCCATTTGAATGGATAGAGTGAAAGTTGAAGTTCTTGGAGCTTGGCAACAGGGAATGTAAGGAAATGAACCCATCTCCAGGGTGACTTAGCAGACTCAGGGCCATTAGGAAACATTGCAGACACCTGGATTTCAATCTCAGTAGAAGACATGATTGATGTGCTGCAAATATGTGAACAGGTGGTGATGATGCTGAGCAATAGGGTTGGTGAGTGTGTGAAGAGGGGGCCACAGGATGGAGGAGGATGCACCTTGTAATAGCAGTGAGGCCAACAATGGCCCGGATGTCAACCAAAGTGTTAGCAGAGTAGGACTGTTGCAACCAGTGTAAGTGGTATGAAACTAAGTACGATGCAGGGCTTGCCAGTGGTGGCTTGAGTTGTATTACTCAGAGTCTCAGATTAGCTAATCACCTTTTGACCTTTCGTTTGCTGCATGACCCGACTGCATGGAGCGCTGATAGTAAGGTAACTTCGACCTGATCGAACGTTCCCGTTCATCGTGGATATAGTAACTGCATTCAGGGCCAATAATTCAATCATCAATCATAAATTTGGACAAGTCGTGGTCCTATAAAGGACTCCTAATGGGATACCTAATTTGGGATTGCTGTGCCAGACATAAATGGTGAGCGAGGGTAAGCTACCAGCACTCATGCAGACTTGATGCCTACTCCCACCTCTGCACCGCGAGGGTCGTTTGAGAAGCGTCAACGTGAGCCGTCTGTGACTTTCCGGTAATTGGAAAGCTGACAGAAGGTACTACTGCTACTGTGATAGGGCAAAGATGGGTGTACAACGTATGTCCTACCGCCAGGATCGATAGAGGGCAATCGTTCTTCCCAGGTCTCACGGGACAAGAAACTGGTCACGAGAGGGAGGGAAGTGGAGTGAAAGGGGAGAGGAGAAGCATTCCGGGGGACGACTCGCAGCCTACTGCGGACGAGAAGTCCTGGGACAACATGACCCAACCTCGACTTACGTCAGAAGGTCTGCGTCAATGGGAGATGCATGCGCACGTCGACCATGTGTATGACCTGGTGCCGTTTTGGCAACGCGGGATGGACGCGGCAGAGAAGGGTGAAGTACTTCGGCTGGAGGAGTTTCTAGACAAGATGGAGGGAGACGGAGGGTGGAGGACAGCGAAAGAGGTGCTAGGGATGTTGGGAGGATTGACGCCATCCGATCAGGGCCGCGAGTATGGAGGGTCTGGGTGGGGGAAGCCTTTCCGAGGTGATTGGGACGAGAGAGGTGTGATGTCTACGCGTGTAGGGTCGGATGCGACGGAGTCATCGCGCGGAAGCGAGAACAGATGGGGCGCTCAGGGGGAATGGGCTGTGGGCTCGGGACATAGGAACGAGGGTGGATGGGGTATTCAGGATGATTGGGCGATGGGGGGAAGCAATGACGGAGCACAGGACGGTTGGGGTACCCGGGGACGGGTGATGACGAAGCAAGCGGTGCGTGGCGATGGCAGAGAACAAGAGCTGCGCCACCTTGTGGAGGTCATCGCGCGGCAGGAGGCTGTGACAGAAGAACGACGGAGGGAGATGCACTTGTTCTCTGAGGTATGTCGAGGATAATAATGAATGGGTGCGGGGGATTAACGGTCGATGGTCGATGGCAGATGACGCTGGAGCAGAAAGTGGAGAAGATCGAGGAGACGATACGAATTCTGCGCACATACCGGTGAAGGCTGTACATAGGGGAAGGTGTCCTAATCAGGGTGGACTATGACATACCCCACAGCACGTGCGATTGGCATTGGCTGGCCTTGTTAGATAAAATACGGGCAACTCCGACACAACAACCCCTCACACACTCACATCACCACGTCATGTCAAACCGTCCTCTGCCAGACGGCTGGGTTCAGCAATACGATTCGCACTACGATCATGCCTACTGGGTGAGTGGCGTCGTAATGCTATGCGGTTGATGTAGGCATTGATGTCGTGGCGCATTAGGTGGATACCCGTGCGACACCTCCTCGGGCGATCTGGGTGCACCCTCTGGAGGACGAACAGTTCCTCAGCGAGCACCCAGAACAACGGTCACAAGGGGAAGCCGACCTCGATGCGCCGCCTTCGTATGATGCAGCCACCGGCGGACAGGGATCGGGGAGTGGGGGGAAGAAAGAAGGGTCGGGACCGGTGGGGGACAGCGGGGCGGGGCCGAGCGACTCGCACGCACACACGGAGCAGAAGCGTGGGGTATTTGGCCGACTGAAGGACAAGGCAATCGGGACCAAGGAGGAGCGGGAAGAACACAGGCGAATGAGGGCGGCGCAGCTGGCGCGGGAGGAAGAGGAGGCGAGACGGGCGCGGCGACGACGACTAGAAGAACGCGAGGCGTACATGCGCGCGCACGGTGGATATGCGCCGTATCACCCGACGAGCCAGGGCGGGTACTACTACGGCAACAACTACAACAACAACAACAGCGGGCCGTTCGGATCGAGCCAGGACAACTCGGCGGCGCTCCTGCTCGGCGGCCTGGCTGGCGGTCTCCTGCTCGGCGACATTTTTGGCGGTGGTTTTTGAATCGTTTATTTTATTTTCTTACTTTACCTACGGTAGTATTATGTAATTTCCGTACACTTTATCATCTGCACTCGATGAGCCCTCCGCTGCCGTCGTCGCTCAGCCCGCACGTCTGCGTCCTCCCGTGCACGGACCTCGTCCGTCTCCTCCACGACGCGTCGCTTCCCCCCCTCCACGACATCCTCCAGTCCTTCTCCCCCCTCCCCCAAGGTATCTTCGCCTCCTCACCCCTCCTCGAACCCCACTCACCCTCTGTCCCCAGTCTCCACACGCACCACCTCCCTCTCCACCGTCTCCCATCCGTCCTTTGCCCTCAGGTTCTCCGATCTTGCAGACACCGAGCGCGCCTGTCTCGAGGACGACGAGCAGCGCGCCACCAGAACCATCGACTGGATTGGCGAGCGAATATCCAATCAATGTGCCCTCTGGCTCAAGGAGCTAGACGTCCACCCCGATCGCTACCCCACTCGCACCCCATGGTGGGATGAACTCTCTCGTTGCGCCCAGGGCGATCACGTCCCTTCAAAGTTCGACGCTTGGAACCATCCCGTCTCAGGTCGGCTCCCTCTGCTTTCCTCTCTCCTCGCTCACCCTCCTTCCAGTCATCCTGGCCGTGTCCACGACCGCCCCGAACCCGCTCCACGCCATCACCACCCTCTATTCCCGCGCATCCGAGTTTCCCTCGTGGGTCGATACAGCCCGTCTCCTCTACATCCTGATCGTACATCCCAAAAATTCCCCCCTGTCTGATGACGAGTACGTCACTTCCCTTCCTCGCTTTCATCTCTTCACACCTTCCCTCAGGGCCACAGCTCTTTTCAATGCTGTCACCAAACAGTATGGTTTGCATGCCTTCATCCTTCGCCTTTCCCTTCCGTCCCCTCCACCCCCTCCTGTTCCTGTTCCAGCCCTCCCCCCTCGCCTTCCCCCGTCTTCCTCCGAAAATTGGCAAAATGGCGCGTCATCTCCCCAAATTAATCCCGTCTCTTCTCTGCTCTCCTCGCCAAACTTTTTAAAGTTATCAGAGCCAGACATTGAGCAAATGGCCCGTTTTGCACGCGAGTTTGTCGTCATGAGTCTTGTCCCTTGGATGGAAAAATGTGTGTTAGAATGGAATGAAGCATATTCTTCTAGTAGGCGCCTGCCTTCCCGCCTTTTCTCTTCCACACGCAAGCTTTTCAGTTCGACCCCCTCACCTACACAACAACCTACTCACCTTTCTTCCTCCTCTGTTCCCTCCCTCCCGTCCCGCACGTACACCTCCAATCCTGCCCAACCAGCCTTTCCGTCGATTACTGCTCCTCCGTCCCAGCTGCGACGCCTTGCAGAGTTCGCAACTGTCCTTGGCGATTATAAACTTGCCACCAGCGTATGGGAATCACTGAGAAAGGAAAACAAGGGTGGTTCGGTAACCCGTCCCATCTGCACCTCGTTTATCCATCCAACTGAATTTTACTAGGACGTTTTACCACTGCTCTTATCTCCTTCCCCTGCACTTGCTGGACACGCTTTGTACGCACTTTCTACCTTTGGTCCAGATGTGTCTCCACAGGCGCAACTACAGGCACTGAGATGTGCTGTTCGCTGGGAAGCCGGTATTCCCACCAATGACTTCACTGGCGACATTTTGGAAGGCGAAAGATGGCTCGTATGGGCTGCAGGAAATGTAGGTTTCCGTCCTTTCCCGTGCCCATAGAACGGCATTGATTGGTACAGCGACATTTAAGGCTGAGGAACCGCCGGCGGCATTGCTCCTCGCTCATGCTGCGCTCTTGAGTGCCCAGAAAAACGCGAATCGGAGAGCCGCGCTGTGGTATCTATTTGCGGCTACCAGGCTTGAAAAGTGTGGCATCGTGGGTCTCACTCGTTCTCGTGCGCCAAAAAGTCACATAAAGCCATGTTAGAAACCGTTGACAATGTTTTTCCTGCGGAAAGCCCACCAACTTTTCAGTAACCAACCACATAAGACGTTGTCGCCATCATTCTGGGACTCTCAAGGGCGACCTTCTCCAGGCCATATCGGTTTTGATGCGATCCTGTCCGGTATTGAACACCCATTAGGTTGGCCACCATGTTTTCGTTCCGTTGGTGTTGTTCATAGGCTTTAGGTAGACTCTCATACACGACTGGAGATATCAGGGGCGCAGTCAAGTTTTTCCTTGGACAGTTACGTTGGTCTTCCATATCTTGCTCACCACCTGCCAAAATCGAACGTGCGAATGGGGATGAAGGTAAGGAGGTTGACCCAGACAAGGTGCTACTCGAAGACTTTACGGTGGCTTTCTGTGTACGTTGTCATTCAGGCAAGAATCAGGGATCTAATTCTTGCATAGCATTTGAAGTCCATCTCTAGTCAGGACTTTGATTTCCATGATTTGAAGTTGCCCGTAGCGTTTGTGTCCCCTGCTGCGAGTCGTGCACGACTACTTCGAGACTCTACCAGCGGAGATCAGGCAGAGTGGGAAAAAAAAGAAGAAATTTGGTCAACATTTTGGAAGACCCGTGGCAAGGAGGCACTTGAGAAGAGTGGTAGGGCCGCTGTGGATGGTATGCCAAGTTTTGCATGCACAAAAATACTTGCTTCAACACCATTCCTTAGAATCCTTTTGGCTGGATGTTGCTCTGCGAAACCCACTAGACACAGAAGTGACCCTCACAAATTTGACGGTCGTTGCGGAAGCAAGGGACCGAGATATCCAGTGGATCCAGGGGCATGTCTCCATCGAGTCTGTAGAGGAAGTGGTACTTCGTGCGAAGGAGAACCGTACGGTAAGAATTCCATAAAACATTTGGCCTTGGGGGCTCACTCGACCTAATCGATTTCATCCAGGTTTCGATCGCGGTGAAAGCATCACGGGCAGCTTCGTTGACTTTTCCTGGCGTTACCTATAACTTTCTTGGTCTGCTTCCCACCCGAGATTCTCTCGCGCGACGTGGCAGGCGACTACAAGACACACCTCAACAAAGACAGACTGCTGCCTATGCTGCTGACATGTTGATTGAAATTAACGTCGAAGAGGCTAGTCAAGAGCTTGCCATCTCGTTTGAGAACGATTGCCTACTCGTTTTGAACGAAGGTGAGCATCGGTCGATGAAGCTTTGGATGACAAACTCCGGGTGTAAAACCATCGATGAGATCTGGCTAGTGGGCGGTCCAGAAGATCAGTTGTGGTTAGAGTCATCGCACAAAGAAAGCAATAGTCGTGAGCTCCTTTCCTTGCGACTCGTCCGACGGAACACTTATCCTTGCTGATGCCAGTGGCAATCGCCGCTGCCTTTACCGAAAATTTACCTATAAGCAACAAACTTTTAACATGGAGCCCTCATGCTGTACCTATCGACAAGGAACTCCGCGCAGGTGACAGCACCAATACTACTCTTACTTTGCGTGCTTGTCATGTTGGATTTCAGCAACTTTACCTTCTCTTCGTGTATCGAGAAGTATATATCATATCCATTTCCTGAACGTCACTGATTGTCGTTCCTAGTCCGGAGGTCGCGCCTTCCACTGTACGCGTGTAACGAGAACCTATGAAGTCCACCCTTCGTTGGAACTATCGGCAACTTTCTCTCCGAGCCCGTCCACCGACTCTACATTCATTGTTAACCTTGAGGTGTCAAATATATCCTCGACTTCCATGCAGGTCAAACAGGTCACCACCATCAGTCCTGTTTGGGAGTGTCACCACATGACCCCACTTCCATCGTGAGCTTTCATGCGCCTCTGTTTGCGGAGGCTGAACAGGACTTTTGATCAGTGTACAATTACAACCTACGCAGCTGACTCGCATATCATTTAGCGCATCCCCTTTGGATTCATCGGGATGTCTAGAAGCCACGACATCCTTCGTCTCAAGGTCACTCGGCGATGTTTTAAATGGAGTCAAGATTGAACCTCGAGACCCGCCATCCTTGAATCTTACCTGCCGCCATGTCTGTGCTGTAAGTCGCAGATGTTATCAGGAAAATAGTCCAGTCTCATCTCTCTCCCAGTATGATACCTGTATCTCAGTACATGATCCGGTTGTCTCGCATCTCTTCTTGTCAGAGAAGAGGAGGATCGTTGCTGACTCCATGGTTCGATTACACCCGCATATTCCGGTTGTTACCCATCCTCAAATATTTCCTCTTTTTAACCCGTTCTCTGTGGAGTTCTTGGTATTCTGGGAAATACCTGACCACAGAACGGGCTTTATCCTGCTATCGGGCCTGAATCTTGGCGCTGGTCACGCTGCTCTTCGAGAGGTCATTGAGAGCGTAGAAAATGCTAAAGTCAAGCGAAGCATGTATGCAGAAACCCAGCGCGAGAAGATGGAGATTCTGCAATCGATTCATGACAGCGATTGGAACGTCGAGATGAATCCTCTCGTCGTGTCAATACAACAAGACGTGGTAGAACACGATTTCAGGCAGGGGTGCGTCATGTCCGATCGGTCCAGGCTGCCTCGTGCTCACTGATACTAGACACTGTCTTGCCCCCGTCAAATTCACTTTGAAGAATCATTCGTTGAGTCATCCATCCCGTTATGTGATGAAATTTGGTGTGACGAGCGAAGAGGAATTTGATCAATCGCAAGCATTTCTCTCTTGCATGTCGGTTCTTACTCATCTGCTCGTAGTGATCTTCTTTCACCGCGCTACACGGGAAAGCTTACCATGCGAGGCATACTCGATCCTTCGCAATTTACGACGATTGAAACGAAATTGTGGGTTGCCCGTCCTGGAACGTATGCACTCTCAAAATGGCAACTTGAGACGATTGTCGGGGAGCCAGGTTCAGGCCATGATCACTCTTCATGGCGTTCAAGACACCATTATGTACAAGGACCACCATTGGAGCATCGACCACGTATAATAGTGGCAGACATCCGTCGATAGAGCTCGAGGTTTCTGATAAACGTTAATAGCATATCATAGACCGATGCAATATGGTATACAAAAGCTAGATCTGGGTTACACCCAAGAGCCAATACATGCATACGAGTCACTCAGTGGCAGCAGATTCCGCACGCTCCCGTTCCCTCTGCTCTTTTTCTTTCTTTGCGGCGGCCAGGCGCAACTTCTTTACCTTGATGTTAAAGAATGTCTAGCAGGCAAATGATCATTGAGACCATGGCACAACGTAAACAAAGAGGAACAGACCCCGAGCGCAAATTGGATGATGTTGAAGAAGGGAACCCAGAGCTACGCCCTTGCGTCAGCTTTGTTTCACGTCAAACATACAGTTTGCTTGCCTCGACGGGGATAAACTGCTGGGCGACCACCATCGACACGGGTGAGACGACCCAACTTATCTTTGCAGAGGTGAGCAAGCGGTGCGACGACATGCACAGGAAGCACGACACACGCGTATGACCGAAAAGAAGCCCGATCGGACCGTGCGGACGACGTCCTCGACGGACTTGGCACCGTTGATCACGGCCATGGAGGCCAGGAAGGCTGTTCGACGAAGGCGTCAGCGAAGCCGACGGTCGTGCGCAGGCCACGACGGGAACCTACGCACCCGTGGTCTGGATGGGCGCGACGAGCAGGTTGCTCGCCAGCAGCTGGCCCAGACGGTACTTGAGTCCGACTTTGCCGGCGAACGCCTTCTGCAGGAGGCCCACGAGGACGTGGCCTAGGGGCGCGGAAACGAAGAAGCCGTACAGCGCCATTTTGAATGCCTTGGCATCGATGTGCAGGCGTGCGAGCGCTTTGGAGAGCGCAGAGGCATCCTTTGAGGTCGGGTTTGGCGGAAGACCAGCAGCGTTTGATCCAATGACTTCCTGCAGGAAAGAGAATGTTGCTGGGATGTCGGCCGGTTAGCCTGGGAGCGGGAAAGAAGAGAGGTGTGAACCTGACGTTACCGCCTTGGTGCGAAGGGGATTTTTGGCCAGCTGGACGAGATAGAGGGCGAGGAGAGGATGTGAAGGCACTTTTGAGGCTTGTGCGCTCATTGTTATGGATGTCGATGAGGTCTCAACTCGAACCTGAAACGCGTTCTTGTTTAGCGCTCGTCCGACCCAACAACGGGTTTATTTGTCTACGAAAAGAAAAACTAGTGGTATGATTCATCTAAGTAGGATATTATTATCTCTATCGCGACTATCACTGACGACCCTTCACCCAAGCCTTGACATAGTCCGCAAATGAAACCATGCAGATTGTTTGCCAGATCCCAAGACCGATGCGAGGCGTTACACCCCGGTAAAGACCCTTGATGCCATTTTCCTTGTAAATAAAGTTCAACGTGTTCAACATGGTCATTTTTTCTGGCCGGTTAGCATTGGCGGTCCCCTTGGCCATCGATTGCATCTTTTGACGTCTTAGTTCCGTAGAAGTCAACTCAGCAGACACAACGTACCTCGACACGAACGACTTCAATGGGCTGATTCCATGTCGCCAGAGCCCCGCCGATCGAAGAAGCAAGTATGCTGTCCACTGCACCCAATTTCTCATGTTCACCTTTACCACGCACTTTGCGGATCATCGACTCAGCCAATCGGGCAAAACCCATCCTGGATGAAACTCATCAGCTGATGGAGCATCAACTTCAAGAATATAACACACCGGGAACCCCAGTTGGTACATTGGCGCACAGCAACGGCGTTGACACCTTTGTTGATGCCACGAATACCCTCTTTCCTGTATATATCCATGAATACTTGGAAGGTGGACCGCTGCACACCGCTCGCAGCTTCTTTATGTCGTGTAATTTCGACAGTCTTCATGCATGTCGTGAAACCTGTACAACGATATAAGTAATGCGCTCATATCGAGTCCCGTTTCATGTGAAATCACAGCAACGGGTGCAGGCCTTGCACAGCAGCTCATCGCCAAGCCAATAACAATTTATGTCCACTCACCCATAGTTGCATAAGCCTGAGCGATACCTCCGCTCATACCACCCAAAAGACCGGCGGCCGCCGGGCTGATGCCAACACCGACGGCAGCGGTCTCGATCTCAGAGGCAGTGAAAAGTAAAACGGCGCCTTTTGTGGAAGCCTCTATCCATGCCTGGGAAATGCCCGAGGTAAGTCATGGAATGACAAGGAAAACGCTCGCAATGTACCCATGGAATAAGACCTTGGAAGAAACCGGTGACACCACCCCGAGCCCAGACAGCCTTGGTGGCTTGAACCATTGTCTGTGAACGGTTGGCAGCCATCTGAGTCTTGAGGACCTCCAGTGGCTGGCCGAGTGTTGACACCTAGTGAAAGCATCATTAACATGCTACATTGTGGCCCTGGACAATGCAACGCGAACTTGCCTCCTGAAATAGTAGCAAAAGAGGTGAGACTAAGATGGAGAGTCACTGAACAGAGGTACTAACAAACTGGTAGTCGCGGCGACAGAAAGAGTCGTTGATGTCAGCACTTCTGTCAATGGACGGTGCACCATACCATGTTCATGATTGCACCTGTTGGAACAAAGTGTAAGAACGAGCAACTAGGCACGGCAGAGAAGAACATACCGACGGCAATGTTTGACCAGTTGATGCCCTTCTGGCCAGGTTCCTTTTGAATTGCCATCGTGTGCTTGTCGTTGGTGAAGGTAGAAGTGAAAGCGACACTTTGAAGAATTGTCGCGATCTAAAATGGGCCCACACGGGCAACCCTTTCCTTTTCGGAACACTCTGAATCAATTTCCATTAATGGAAGGAGCCGATGATCCATTCTATCCGTTCCAAGTACACGCCAACTAATTAAAGTTTTCCATCCATGCATAACAAACAGAAGGTATGTAGTGCGGAAATAGAGTATAAAAAAACCATCCGGACCTGAAAAAAAGAGAGCTGAGGTCGGGTAACAGGAGAGCGGGTTAGGCCCCGAAATGAATATGAAGAGCCACGAGAAAAACGAATGGAAACCGCACCGAATCCATGAGGCTACGAGTGTGGGGCGAGGCGGAACTGCCGTTCGGCATTTGATTATGACGTCGACGATTTCAGTGCCTCCAGGTCAGCCTTCAATCTGCAAGAGAACGTGCGGAACGCGGTCAATAAATTAGTTCCAATGAACACGATCCGATCAAATCAACGTGAAGCAAGAAAGATATACAGTAGGCATCATCATGACGAAACAACGTAGTTAGATGAAATCAAAGATCACGGCCAGCGCAATCACTACTCCGAACAAACTTTGCAGTCCAAAAACCTTCACATACCGAGTAATCGAATCTTGACTTTCTTCTTGTTCTTGCTCAAGATACTGAATTTCCATCGATTTCCGCGCAACGTCTTGCTGAACCTCGTCCAACCTTGCCTGGAGTGTCTCAACCTCGATCCTCTGCGCCCTAGCAACGCGGTCGTGTTCAGCCTGCAAGTCATGCATTTTCAAGTTGTGTGCTTCGTGGACCTTCTGCAACTCGTCTCGTGTCACGGCCGTGGCGGAAGCATGGAAAACGCCATTACTTCTTGGAATCACCGCAGGCTCAGCGGCAGCCAGCTGAGCCCTCAGAGTGGCGATTTCACCCTCCAAATCGGAAAGTGATAGTGTTAGCTCGGATTTCTGGGCGGCCAGCGTACTGAGCTCCCCGTCGTGGATGGAACGCAGTCGCATTACTTCCTCTACACGGATGCGCGCCGCTTCCTCAAGTTCCTTGGAGTGGTTCGTTGACATCTCTGAAAGAGACTCTTTCGTCGCCGCTAGGACATCGTTAAGCATAGCATTTTCGTCACGGAGGCTAGTAATGTCCTGGGTGAGACGATCGATCTCGGCCGCCTGATCCGCGCTGGCAGAGGCCGCTATAAAGCTGGCACGAGCGTCCTCGAGCTGTGTCCTCAAGCTTTCGTTCTCGGCACGTGAAGTATCAAGAGAAGATTTAGCTTTGGAGAGATCATCCTGGGTGGCGCGAAGCTCGAGTAATTGACCGTTGAGTTTCTTTTCCGCGGCACTAACTTGAGACTCAAGGGCGGCTGCGTGCTCTTCTTGGAGACTGTTAAGAGTAGATTGATGAGCTGCCCGGAGCTGCTCGATCGTGGCCTGGGACTCGGCACGTAGACCGTGAAGGTCTTGACCATGTGCTTCTCCAGCCTCATTCTGTCATTTGCATTAGCATATGCGATTGGTCCAAGTGGGTTTACTTGCCTTGGCCCGCTCAAACGCCTCTTCGAGAAGTTGATCATGCTCGGCTTTAACAGCATCTACCTTCGCGTTATATTTTGTCTCTTGGGCCTATTAGGGTTATTTATTTATTGACACTTGTACTCATGGTTGCGAAACCGCTCTCACCTCGAGTTCTGCGGAAAGGCGCTTGATTTCTTCCGACAATTCGATGTGTTTCGAAAGGTAGGATTGCTCAGTTTCCTCGATTTCCCGTTCGTGCGCTTCGGCGGATTCATCGGCTGCCGCTCTTGCCTCGTCATGGGCGGCATGGGCGGCAACAAGTTCGTCCCTCAACGTATCGATCTCGGATGTGGCCTTGGTGAGGTCAGATTGAATGAGATCAACTGCATTGGAGTGAAGCAGAGCAGTGTCAGCGACTTTTTGCGCGTGCTCCGCATCCCGAGCCTCGACATCACGTAGAATTTGTTGTGTAGCGGCAACGGCATCTACGAGCTCAGCCTCCGCCTTTTGAAGGTGGTCAAGTGTTCGCTTGTGCTCGTCCTCAGCATTCTCCTGACTCTCCCTGAGCTCCAGAATTTCAACTTCCAACTCGGAGATCTTGGCAGCGTTCTCCTCTCTTTCTGCCTTCAATTCGGTGATCTGGCTGGCAAGTGCAGCAGCGTCAACCGCCCGCTGTTGTGATTCGTGGGACCTCGCCGCCGCATCCCGAAGAGCCTTGTCGTGTGCTGCTCTCAGACTAGCCATTTCTGCAGTCACGGTTTCAACATCTGCCTTGGCCCTGAGAAAAGCTTCGCGCTCCATCTGTGCAGCCGCCGCAGCCGCAGCGGATGACTGGTCGCTCGAAGCTCGAAGTGACTCGAAATTATCTTGGGCAGCTACGATATCCGCACGCAGCGTTTCGACCAGTGCCTCGAGGGTCTTCACATTCCCGGCTTCGGCTGCCTTGGACTCTTCTGTGTTCCTGAGCTACGATGGAAAGATGTCAATAATAAGAGTGGAATGAACAGGAAAGATTCGTACCTCTTCACGGACAGATTCCAATTTAGCAAGGCTGCGAGTGTGCTCCGCCTGTGCCTGCTGCAGACGGCTTTTGAGATCTTTGATGCCAGCATCCGCCGATTGCTTGCTGCTTTGAAGTTGATCAATGAGTGATGTCTTGGTTCTCACATCAACCACTGCCTCGCCGAGGGATGCCTCAAGTTGCAAAACCTTGGCCTCGAGAGTAGTTATTGTCTCCGACTTGGCGGAAATGCTCTCATTCGCTTCCTTTAACTGTACAATAGGTTAGGGCATCGATTTGTTATCAGAACTGATATCATGCCTTTTCTTGGAGGTTTTCCTGAGCTTTTGGGTCGTCGCGAACCTCTCGTATAGACGAGACTGACCCCATTGGCCGCATTGCACGAGCTTGAGGAGGCGGAACAGCAGTAGGAGGCAAGGTTTGTTTCGAGCTCGAAGGAGTCCTCCTCAGGGCGTCGGAGACAGATGGACGAGGACGAGGAGGGACTGCAGCACCTCCTGCAGCATTAGACTTGATAGAGCCAACTGAGCCAACCGGTGAAACGACAGAGGGGCGAGGGGTCGCATTTACCTCGGTGGGGGGAGGCTTGGATGATGCAAGCGAAGCTAGCAGGGTTGAGGTTCGTGATTTGGGTGCTGGGGGTACACCAGTCGCGGAGGGGGCCCTCGGGGGAAGCATAGATGACCTCCTACTAGGTGGAGCAGGCCCAGAGCCTGACACTCTAGATGAAGACATTGTCGTGGTCTTGGTTGGATTCGCAGAAGCGGTTGCGGTTATTTTCTTTGCGGTAGATGGGGAAGCAGGAGCGGTTTTGGAGAGAGGGGAAGAAGGGGATGCGGCAGCGGTTTTGCCTGGAGGGGCTGGTTTGGCATTGGCAGGACCCAACGTGGCCTGTACAGCACATGGTCAAGATGAAGGCAGCGTGGCCGTAAAGCACGTCCAACACACCTTCTTGTCTGACAGGGCGGGCGAGTTCAGCTTGCCGGACAGAGACTTTACCAACGCGGTGGGCTTGGGCTTGGGCTTGGGTGACGCACTCTTGGAATGGACATCGGCCTCCTTGGACGCGTCGGTGGTGGAAGGAGGGACATTTTGCTGGGAAGCTTCGCGAGTGTCACCAACCACGTTTTCGACTATTTCATCGAGCGTGGGCTGAGGCTGGACGTTATCGGCGTTAGTGTCTTGATCTACCACGTCAGAGGCCTCGTGGTCCTCGCCAGTGTGAAACGCCGGGTCCTGGGACGCGGGAACGGTGTCAGGGGATGATAGAGGAGTCTGGTCAACGTCGGCCATGATCACTGGGAGCGCAAGGGAAAATAAAAGAACAACGAAAGAAAAAAATGAATTGCTAGCCGATACTGTACATAAACACCAATACTGTAACAAGCTGCCCTACTTCAATTCCGCATACAGGTTCAACGCATTCAACCCGGGCTCGTTCAGCGACCCATGGTTGTACGACAGAACGGAAACCTGCGCAAAATGCGCGTCGTCAGTCACAGACAGCATACTCAAACACGGCTCACTCCTCCAGGCTCGACGTTGAAGTGTGTTCCTGCTCCACAGTCAGCACTACGACTCGTGTCAACGCGAATGATCGCACCAATCGCCAGGTCAAAATCGTTCCATCGCGAGATCAATACGCGACTAAAGTGTCCGTGTGCAACTATGAGCACGTCACGCCCGCCCTTGCCTTGTTCAAGGTACTCGCGGTGATACTCGCGAACCTGCGTGACGACCCATCAGTTAGGAATCAACGCCAATCTACACGTCCCCTCAACCTTGGCAATCACGCCATCCACTCGAGAGCACATAGCATCTACACTCTCACCTCCGGGGCAGCTGACGATCAAGTTATGCGGTCTTTCTATGCGTCCTGCCGTGACACGCACCCATCCCTCCAGATACTCCAGCCCGGCTGTTTGGCAAGGATTTCATCCTTGAGGAGCCCTTCGTAATCGCCATAGTCCCATTCGCGAACTTGCTCCGTGAGGACATAGTCAGGTAACTTTGAGTGCTTAAACAATAATTGGAATGTCTCAAAGGCGCGCCTTCGAGGCGAGACGAAGGCGATTCCAAGGTTTCTTGGATCAAGAGCACCTGTGTGTTGGATAAGTTATCGATCGATCGAGCTGAGACGGTGCTCACGGCCCTCCCCAACCAGGAGTGGTGCTACCTCTTGGACTTGCTGTTCGCCATGAGCCGTCAGGGGAATATCGGTTCTCCCCGTCTATGATCGGTGCATCATATGCAAGGGAGACACTGGTCGTCGTTTACTTACATGGCGCCTATTCGCCGGTCAGAGAATATAGGGGGAAGCACACGAGGACTCACCCGTTAAGCGACCACTCGGTCTCGCCTGCGGGGTCGTCAACGATGCTGCTCGCGGATGTATGCGCATATAGTCGACCGACCGTGTCGGATAACAAACAACCTGGGTGTTGGACGGGCCATTTGGATGAAGCACTAATGTCGATGAGTGTGGTAAACGACGCTTACCACCGACTCCGACCATGTTTGACGAGTGTAAGTGGCACAGCGACAAAGTACACATTTTCCTTCGAGCTCACCCTCGTTGCTACAGTCGTCGAGCATGCAGCGCCGTCCGGCCATGTACGCTCGCCACTCCCCCACGTTCAGTACGAGGGATTTGAGCCTTCCCCGTACGACAACCAGTTGGCAGGTCTCGACAACTCTGCCTCGGTCAGTGCTGTCATACACTCTTTCCTTCCAGCACATTTCTCAACCCCACCTCAGGCGGATGCTCCGTTCTCAAATTCCTTCCCCGTCGATGCACCCATCTTCGACCTTGGTAGAGTACAATACACCCTGCCTGCTCTACTAATTTCTCTCGCCGTCTCCTCCGACGTCCTAGCAATGGCGCTGTCATCAAATTCCATCGTTCTCATCGAGCTTTCCCATGCGGAACAGGTGCTTGAAATCCCCATTCCCCGCAAACCCACCGAGATGTCGATACACAAGATATTCTTGGACCCATCTGGTCGACATCTTGTCATTACGTCCCACCAAGGCGAAAACTGGTACCTATATCGCGGTTGGAGAAAACCAAAGCCGTTGAGATCCTTCAACAAGCTGGTTATTGAGAGCATTGCATGGAACAAACCCGCACTGCTCTCGTCATCGCACTCTCTATCAACCAAGGAATTCCTGTTTGGAACGCGAAGTGGTGGTATTTTCGAAGCAGTCCTGGATGCAGGAGAGGATCTTTTCAGGTCACAGGAACGTTACTTGCAGCTGCTCTTCTCATTGCCCGAAATGGCTCCAATAACCGGCATCAGATTTGAACTCTTCCCCCCGTCGGATCAGAGATGTGCCCTAGTAATTGTGACTACGCCATCGCGTATCTATCAGTTCAATGGAACACCAGACCGACGCTCTGATGATGGGGGCCGTCTCTTTTCCTCCTTGTTCGCAACTTACCGAGAAACAGCACCAAGTAGGTCGTTATATTACATCATGGTCGCTTTCCACTGAAACGACAAAGAGATATCTGAACTGCCTGGAGACTTGCAACATTCAGAACTGCATTTCTTCACGCCGAATTCGGACCAGGCTCTCTCATTGCCCAAGACTCTTGCTTGGATGACGGGTTAGTAGTTTCCTATACTGGACGTTCTTTATGAATGTCTTCCTGCCTAGCATCCGGAATTTATCACGGAACCCTCAACTTTGACACGAATTTGGATGATCATGTTGATTCGACGCAACTCCTCCCCTATCCTATACTGTCGTCCGAGTCTACGGTCCAACAAACGCACACAGAAGTCCCTACTTCCATTCTACTTACCGAGTTTCACTTCATCCTACTTTACAAAGACCGCATCACAGGGATATGTACGTTGAATGGGAAGCAAACTTACGAAGACACCGTTCCGCTGGTGAGTGGGCACGTTCAACTGGCGTCCGCGCCTTACGATGTTGCAGAGACCAAACGAGACAGTCAGAGGTCTGGCTTCAGACCCTGTTCGCAAGACATATTGGGCGTATACTGATCAGTCGATATTTGAGCTGGTGGTCGGGAATGAGAGCCGCGATGTATGGCAGATATATCTCGCGCAAAAGGACTTTGACACCGCATTGCAATACGCCAAGGTTGGTTTGTTCCACCGTCCAGGACGAGGAATGTGTTTTTAAATATCTTGATCAGACTGCCACACAACGTGACAAAGTGCTTTCTGCCCAGGCTCATGCTTTCTTTGAAGAAAAGCGATACTTTCAGGCGGCCCAGTGCTATACACGATGTTCAGTTTCTTTTGAAGAAGTGACACTCAAATTTCTGGATGCTGGAGAACGGGACGCACTTCGCTCATATCTGATCAGTCGGTTAGAGCGCACCCGTAAGACTGTAAGTTGGATATTTTGAGTAGCTGCACGTTTTCACCTGCATTTTTCCAGGATTTGACGGCACGAATGATGTTGGCAACTTGGCTTGTTGAATTTTATCTTAGCAAATGCGACGAACTGGACGATCTTTGTGCGTCTGAGGCAGCGACGAGCGACATGGAGAATATGCAGGCAGAGCGTGGTATTCTCGAGGAGGATCTCCATCATTTCTTTGAGACATACAAGGTTTGTGACCTCGAATTGGTCAATGTTGCGGTCTCGGAATTGTCGACAGGCCAATCTCGACCGAAATACGATGTACGAGCTCATACAATCCCACGGACGAACGGACATGCTACTCTTCTACGCAACCGTAGTTGGAGATCACGAACGGGTTATTCAGCATTGGACACTGGAAGAAGATTGGTTGAAGGCGATCGACGCACTCAACCGCCAGGTTCGTTTATTTGTTTACTTAGGTGTGCTAATCGATATGACATATCGTAGTCGGATCTAGAGCTCTACTATCGTTTTGGCAGCGTTCTTACGAGACATGCGCCAAAGGCAATGGTCGATTCGTGGCTTAAGCAGTCGGCTCTGGACCCTTTGCGACTGATACCTTCCCTTTTGCAATTGCAACGCCTTCCTCGTGATCCGTTGGTACCCAATCAAGCCATACGATATCTCAATCACGTTATCTTCAACCAACACAATACCTCTTCTACTGTCCACAACCTATTGGTGACGTTTCATGTCTCGTCGTCGTCAAGTCCTTCTGGCGACGACGGCCCTCTGTTGCGCTTCCTCACGACAGCACCTTCCGACCCACTTACTGGCAAACCATATTATGACTTGGATTATGCATTGCGATTGTGCAAGAAAGCAGGTCGGACACAACCCTGCGTACATATTTATTCAAAGATGGGTCTGTATGAAAACAGTGTCGATCTTGCGCTGCAGAAAGGGGACCTCGAGTTAGCCAAGATAAATGCCGATATGCCAGAAGATGATCCTCAGCTAAGGAAGAAGCTTTGGTTGAAAATTGCCCGGTATGTCGTGCAGGACAAGAAGGATATCAAAGCGTGAGTTATATCTGTTCGTGTTAACGACTGGTTGATTGTTTTTTCGGGCCAGTGCAATGCGATTCTTGGAAGACACGGATCTACTCAAAATTGAAGATATACTGCCGTTCTTTCCAGACTTTGTCGTCATTGATGATTTCAAAGAAGAAATTGCGCACGCTTTGGAGGGCTACTCGGCACACATTGAGGATCTGAAGAAGGGGATGGATGACGCAACACGCACTGCGGAGTCGATCAAGCAGGATATTGTTGAGTTGAAGAGCCGTTTCATCACGATCGACACTGGGGAGCGGTGTTCCGTTTGCGCGCAACTGTTGTTGACCAGGCAGTCGTACGTATTTCCCTGTCAACATATGTTCCATGCCGATTGTCTGATTGGACTGGTGAGTGTATCATAAGTGGGCATGTCTGCCAAACTCAGCCCTATTTGTAGGCGAAAGAGTACCTGCCTGCCCATGGGCTTAGGCGGATTCTTGCTCTGCAGACAGAGCTCATCAAGGACGTTCAGAAAACAGGATCAGAGCACACGACGACATCCGGCGACGCATGGCAGCCCACCCGACAGCGTACGCTACTCTCGGCAAACTTTGCTGGCCCGCAACAGAATGGGACAAAGGCACCGGGTTCACTCGGATGGAACATCCGAAGTACTGGTGATCGGCTACGCGATCTGATTTTACCGGACGCACTCGCTTCAGTTGTCTCAGCGCCTGGGTGGATACCTGGATTAGGGGCGAGCGGTGGACAGAAGAAGGCAAGTAAAGATGCAGAAAAACAGGCAGAGAAGCTGCGGACAGAGTTGGATGATATATTGGCGAGCAGCTGTCCGCTATGCGAAAGCGTTGTCGTGGGGTTGGACAAGCCATTCGTAAGTGATGGAGAGGTAGACATGACGTGGGCGCTGTAGATACTTGACGTGTCTCATCACATGCGTCGTACTTAGCCGTTGACTTTTTTGTTGCGTCCAGCGGCTCTGCGCCGTCGGGCAGCCTTCCTCGCGCCCATCTAAGTAAAGGTCAGAGACAGGTCGGGTACAATGAAGGGACGTGGCATGTACAATTGCTTTCTCGTGCTCGAGTCTGCGGCGCTCTTCGCTGGCTCTCTGGCGTTGGAGGGTCACCTCCCTTCTCCTGGGGCGACGGTCGGGTCCATGTCGGTGGCTCACGCGCTCGGATGGGACTCACCGTTGCTTTTCGGCCAGCTTTTCCTGCCTGAGCTCGGATTCGAGCTTTTTTACGGCGTGCTCACGCACGGTTTTCTCGATGCGCGCGTGCCATTGGGACTTGTGTCCTGCGGAGGACTGCGAGCGGCTGCAGGGACGATCAAACACGAACGGTGCGCCCGGGGATAGAATGACCCGTACACTGTGGCGGATTTTTGGTGCTTCCAGGGTTTTCCTGATACGCGACCGTTGGCAGGTGCGGCGAGGAGCTTGGGGGTGTCCATCACGGTTTCATGAGAAATCCACGGCAGTCTTTATGTAACTGTGGAGAAAAAAAAAAAGAAAGCCTGGCAGTTGGCTCGATTTGACTAGCGTCTCTTCGTATTGTCACACTTCAAGTTAATACTTACCCCCGTCTCTCCTTCCCTCCTCCCCCCCCCCCCCCCCCCCTCTATGGCACTCGACCCTCACGACAACATTTCGGACCCCCGCAACTACCTTCACTACCGTTCCCGTTTTCCGTCTCTCGCACAGTTCCCAGACTCCCCCTCCGTCTACAGCCCTACTTATGTTGACACCCCCAACTTCTCTCGCATCCCTGACCCTGCCGCTTGCCTGCAATACGACGACGACGACGAGGAAACAGCCTCTACCATACGCTCTCTATCCGCCGAAGACGTACCAGATGATTCAGATTTCGACGACTCCAACGACGACGCCTCCCACCGAATAAGCCTCCCCGGCCCCAGGATCAGGTTTCACTCTCGTGCTCCTTGGGAGACCGATGACGATACCCCTCACGAGGAACCCGCAAACAGTCCCCGCTCTGCGACCACAGGCAACAAACTCCTCAAAGGAAAGGGCTCGAGAGCTGACACGCTCATGCGCACCTTGACCAGGAACTCTTTTATAACCGGCAGACCTAGCGTCGATTCAGCGCGCTCACAAGCCTCCACAATCCCTTCCTTTGAGATTCCTGCTGGCAACTACCCTGGCTCTCGCGGTGCCCTCTAGTGAGCCCAGGTCCCATCCTCCTTTTTCTGTTTCCCTAACCTTCCGCCCAGTCATTTAGCGAAGGAATCCATATCTACTACTTCCTTATCATCCTCTGTTACTTCCACATCCGTACGTCAGCAGAGCTTCGCGCCCATGTCCATCCACCCAGGTTCCTCATGCTACTTTACCCAGACTTATAGCTCCTTGCCCAGAGCCACCGTCAGTTTGGATGGAGTGACTCCTCCATCGATGCCACAGGAACGTGCCGTCTTGCATCCATCCTCTGACGCTTTTCGCATGGGTCAAGAATGCCATCCGAGCCCCTCCCCTTCTCAAGAGCGCCCATCCCGCGACGACTTTGTCCATCCTTACGCTAACCCTGATCTGGTTGCTTCATATACCCCTTCTCCCGAGTCGATACCTTCACGCCACCTCATCTCACGCGATATCAGCAGCAGTGACTCAAACTGTACTGTCGCAGACTCCACCAGTGTCAGATCCGCAACCTTTTCAGACATTTCCACTGAGACATCTAGTACATCACTAACTTCGCGAGACCACCCCCATGGAAACCCCCGTGTCAACGGCAAAGAAATCTCCTCTCCAATTTCTGTCATTCACCAGAATGATGCCGGTTATGTTGACCGCAGCACCAGATTTTTATCTCTACATCCACCCCCGTCCGGGTTTGATAGTCCTCATCACCTTAATCCACGTTCAGCGACTGTAACCCTTATTTCCCTTCAAGAAGCTCAGGCAAGGGAGAGAGTTCGTGGTAATACGGTCCACGCTACTGTTGCTCGACCAAATCCATCCCTTCCCGATCCAGATGACATACCCGAGACATTGGAAGACCGCGCGGAAGAAACGGACGCCGTCGGCACATCTGCTTGTATGCGTGCTCGGTCAACTAGTGTAGGAACTCGGCACCCGACCGCCCCAACTCAAGTGACTGAAATGGGCGACGGATCCGCACTCTTAACTGCAACGAATGCTGCACCTGGGCGAGCACTCAAACACAAGAAGAGTGGGTTCATGCGACTCTTCACCGGTCGTAC
This sequence comes from Heimioporus aff. retisporus, assembly GCA_038094615.1. Classification (NCBI taxonomy): domain Eukaryota; kingdom Fungi; phylum Basidiomycota; class Agaricomycetes; order Boletales; family Boletaceae; genus Heimioporus; species Heimioporus aff. retisporus. The sequence goes on along the minus strand of JBBPUI010000013.1, from coordinate 8,817 downwards.
TTCAGAAGGAGACAAGGAAAAGTACCCCCATCAAGCTATTCCACCCTATGCCGATGTAGTACCTGCCAAGCAAAGCTTGCAGCTTCATGGCAAGATTTCAAAGAACTCGCTCTCAAAGGCACCGAAACCTTTGATCTCACCGACATTAGCCTCGACCAACAATGTCTCAACTGTCGGCGACAGCCCCGATGGGAAGAGGCCTTCTCCACGCAGACGACAGCCACCTCCACTTTCCATCGTCACTGGGCCGTCAGATCACAATATTTCTGTTCTAGGCTCCGGGCGAAACTCATCGTCAGCCTTGACCTTCACACCACCTCCACCTCTCTCTCTTACTGTTCCACAGAGTGCTCCCCCAGGAGGGACCGACTTCAGAGGCCTTAATCTTCGACCCGTGTCGACCTCCTTTAGTTCCCACTTTGCTGACATGGTAGCAACTGGCACGGATGAAGCACAGCGCAGTGTACGTACGCCGAGTTCCGTTGCGAGCTCCGGTGCTGCATTGTCCCCTTTAACTCCTGTTTCCATGCGCCGCAGCGATGATACATCGGCGACCGCACCAGAGACGTCAGGAGCAGAAGACTTTTTGACCGTTAAAGAGCTTCAAGACCAGCTCTTGTCGGCCAAAACAGCTTGGCAGCAGCAGATTTGGGAATTACGCGGGCAGATCAGAGACTTGACAGCAGAACTGGAAGATCTCCGAGCAGCGGAGGACCAGGAGTACTGCGACCTCTGTGGTCGAGGAAAAGCACAGAAGCGTCATGCTTCGCCCTTGGAGGGGCACCACCCAAAGAAAACTGGCGTCCTCAACCGACCTAGGGCACCTACTGGCGACGCTGCTCGTTTTTCAAGCGGCAATTGAAACATCCACTTTTTGACACCATTTCTTTCGATTTTGTATCGCGGTTAGATGCATCAAGCCATTTCTTGGTTGTGGCGCGGCAAGGATGGACACACTGTGTATGCCACAGCACATTATATATCCAGCATCTAGTTCGACGGGAGTTGTATCCTCATCCGCTCCATGCACTTTTCTATTTTTATTGGATTTATCCTATTCGCGGAACTGCCCCTCTTTCGAAGATATTACCCTTTCGTTTCCTTCCCTCGTTTTGTTCTCCTGGCTTTCGGGCCCATGTGCATAATATACTTTTAAATGGATATAGTTAACTTGAAGTGTAATGACTGGGTTAAGCAGCATCCTCCCCTCCAAGCAGCCAGCCAATCCCTTTCTGTAGGACACGGCTGGCTTGTGCCGATACCTCCTCTCCGTCAAACCTATTCCTGGGTCCGTCCCTGCTGCTTGACCGTGAATCCTCCCTGAGGTGATCTGAACGCCCACGACCCGTAACAGCGAACGTAAGGTTGGAGGCCATGCGATTGAACGCCCTGCCAGCTAGTGCGGCAGCATCTTCTGCATGAATGAGAGGTGTTGTAGGCATGTGCAGCTCGCCAAGTCTCTCACGGAGAGATGAGACATGTTTGTGCGACGACGCGGCGCGTTTGGACGGGGCAGCTGTCCTATGCGCCAGATAATCGCGGCGGCTCTCCAGGTCTTCTTTCTCCAAACGCCGCCAAGAGGCAAGGACGTCGTGGAGTCTGTCTGCAGGACACAGCTGCAATGCTCGGGCCAGAAGCGAGAGCTTCGCCTCGGTGTCCTCGAATTCGGGGTGTCGCCCGAGCTGGAAGCAGGCCACCCAGCAAACGTTGCTCGCCTCCACGACAGCCTCGTTTTCGTCACCGTGCGAAAATTCTGCGCGCAGCTTGGAGACCTTGTCGATCATGCGTGCGCTGGTTTCGGAGGCACGGGAAAAGTCTTCGGCCTGAAGCGCGGTGTCGGAAAGCATGGCGAGCGTCCTCACTTCTGCGACGACGTCACCTTTAAAGCCAAGTTTGTACAGGAGATCAAGGATGACCTCTGTGTGTTTATATGCGTCCGCCGTACTCGAAAGGACGCGCGAAATAAGCGAAAGTCGGTCCTTGGTAAGGCGAATCTCGATCGGGGAGAGCGGAACGCCGGGCCGTGAGACTACATTGAAGGAAGAAAGCCGCGAAGTGGCCTCAATGAAGTCACGCTCTTTATTCAGACGTTCTGAAGGAGGTGGAACAGAAAGACTGGAGGGTATTGTAAGTCGCTGAGCGTCGAGAAAATTCGATTGTTTACCAGTCATAGGCAAGCTTCATGTCGCCAGTCTTGTAATTTCCTGAACTCGAGTTGTCGTAGAATTCACGGGAGACAGAAAGGCAAATATCTTCTGCAGCGAGGGGAGGTAAAGACAGCTTTTGTTGAAGAAGCTGGCGTGCAATGTCGAACGCTGCTTCTTCGGTGAGGGCGGATATCGAGGAATGAAAAGACACTCACATCCCGAACTCAACAAACCAGCGAGGAAGATTGACGAAACTTCCTCCTTCGAAAGAAGCCCAAACGCGCTCTTCAGCCCAGTCTCGCTGCTTCCACAAAGCTTGAGCATGTCCTCCAGTAACCATTCCCACTCATCATTTCCATTGAGTGTGGACGAGTTCCCTGTGCGTCTAGCCATTCTGTTTGCCCATGCTCGTTGTTCGACTGCATCGTGTGTGCTCTGCAGGAACCACCGTAAAGGTGCCCCGACATTCCACCGCGATAATATCTCACCACACTCCAGATGTACATCCAATATATCAAGTGCGCGCGAAAGTGAGACAAGTGGGAGTGGTTTGAAGAAGAGCATCAGGTCAGAGGGTGAGCAATGCGGCCGGGTCGTGGTCGGTTCGACGAAAGACCCAAGAGACATTATCGTCGCGTCAGCCTCGTCAGCTTCATCCTCAGTCCCTGGTGTAATTGCCCAAGCTGGAAGGCACTCGAATATGGAACTCATTGTAAACCAATCAGTGCGGCTATCACTGCCGTACAAACATGCAAGGGCTAATCGTGCGACGTCTTCATCGTTGCGAATGATACGGTGGGCGGCAGGGAGAGTGGGTTTGGATGCTTCGAATATTGCGGCTACAATAGATAATGGGGCTGAAAGAATATAATCATAAAGCAAACGAGTTGGTAAACCCGAGTCAGGGTTGCCAGCACGCTCTGCACGTGCCTCCAGGACGAATAGGTAGGGCATTACAAGGCGAGTGATGTCCTTTGCGACCGTTTCCGGCGTTGAATGAGTGAGGTAGGCACTCACGACGCCTGCGGGTTCCATACTCTGCCACCGAGCGAGTGTCCAGTCTTCGCCCTCTTGAGGTTCGCGAGGCTGAGGTGCATCGTAAACCAGTCGGGAGAGGAGGCTGAGCTCTTCGCCTAGCTCGTCGAGGTCAGGCACGCCATAAGCAGCTCCATGCTGAACCGTTGCAAGGGCGATATCCAGGATGCCGGTAGATGAAAGAATGAGATCCACACGGCGCTTGTACCAAGCGGAAAGGTCCTTTGACCCAAGAGGTTCCGCACATGTCGTAGTATCGCCTCTCGATTGACACAAATCGAATTCCACTGGAGGGACGGCGCGCGAAGCTCTTAGCGCAGCTACAACTTTGGGAGATTCGACCCAGTCCAGCTCTATTCTCCAGCCGCCATGCGATGGTACCTGCTCTGTCTCCCGACCAACGTCATATGCAGGAAGCATTTCGCGGTACTCGGAAGGGTGAGTATGGGTTGGAATGTTGTCAAGTATGACGAAACGGGAGGGCCAAAGGGTGGTAGAGTGGTAGACCATGAGTGTCTGCAGTGCGGCGAATTGTTGGTGAGAGGCGAAAAAGCAGGCAATATCCAGCATATCCTCGACCAAAAAGTTGGACAGTGGGATGGGTGGGCCGGTCGATCTATGTCCTAGAGGCGGAGGGGGTGTCTCGCCTTCTTCGGCCCACGGGTCATCTTCCCATTCCTCGTCAATGTCGTCCAATTCGCCCTCCTCCGTTGATACGACCTTGCAAATTTGTGTGAAGGACGAAAGTCTGTCACAACGGTGGAACAGAGCGGCGCGCATCCGGCAGAGCTGAGCGTCATCTGGGGCGTCGTTGAAGTACATGGCAAGCGCTTGATTGTGTCCGTCGGGAGCATCTACATCTGGCGAGGGTGTAGCTTGTGCTCTACTGACGGCCAAGTTAGTGCGAGAGATTCCGAGCCCGAGGAGTGACCGCTGTACGTCAGGGTTGTCTACGAGCCTGTCGACACAGGCCGCAACAACCCAGAGGTCGTCGTCGATGACAGAGAGGACATTGCGAACATTTTCGAGAGAAACGTCCCCGTCTGGAATGTTTTGCCAGCGTACGTGCGGTGGTGATTCGGAGTCCATGGTCAGGGTTGAGGCAACACGTTCACGTGTACAACATTAGCATATATTCTCTACACTACTTTTTATCGGCCAGCGACAGCAAACCAAACCGATCCGCTCTACTGTGTATCACGATCCAAACAAGTCACCCAGCGCGTTCAGAAGAGCGTTTCCTGGAAAAGAGTCAGACGTTCAACGCGGAAGAAGCACATCGCACAGACCTCGTCCCGAAGATATTCCCCAATGTCCCTGGTTGGGCGTAAGAACCAAAGAGCGCCAGGAGCGGGCAAGGAGTAAACGTACGCTTGATGGAACACGAGAATGGCCGTGGGATCCAGTTTCCGTGTGTCGATCGTTGACCGAGCGGTGACACCAAATCCCTGGAGCCGAGTCAACATGGGCGGGCGTAAGAGAAAAGTGGTGAAAAATACCAGAGGGACGTCGCTCATGCTGAACACGACCACACCCTGATGCTCGGGGGTGTCCTCTGTTATGCGGCCGAGGTGCGCCTTGAGGACGTGGTTGCCGTACAGAAAGGGCATCTCGCCGTTGGGCTTGATCCAAATCTTGAAAGGGGCGTCAGAAGGGGGCGCAGGATGGATGGAGGCGAACATGCCTTGTATTTCGCGTACTGGGCGATGTGGTCGAGAGCGGTGACATGGAGCTTGAATTTACCAGACTTGCTGAATTTACCAAAGCAAGTACCGAGCGAGACGAGACTCGGGCGCGCGACGGAGATGCTGAGACGGATGGACGATTCAGAGACGTAGTACACCTTGTCCTTGTGCAACCTGAAGCAATATGGCTCGTCCTTGCGATCGATGAGGTGTATCAGATTCTTGCCCTGTGCCGGGCTGTCAGATGGTCGCACCGTTGAGCGTGCTCGACGTACGATGTAGTTGGCGAGTTTTGTGAATACGGCCTTGCTCTCGTCTTCGGTGAGCGGACGCATCGTGGTTCGTGCCCAAGTAGAGTACTGCCACACCCGAGCTCCAGTGGCTCTCCAGTGCACCATGTCCACCACGTCCTCCTCCCCCTCGTTCCCCGTCCCACCCTCGTTCTCGTCCTTCCCCGATATTCATCCTGGTCCGAGCAACAGCACGCCCTCACCCACACGAAATGACGCAACCCACAACCACCGCCCGATCGACTACTCCAGAAGAGACAGGTCCAGCAAGCGTCCCCACAGACTGCCCTCAAAGCGTGAAAAGCACCTGTCCCCCTCCGATGGTTGGCAGAGCAACGAACCCTACTCTATTGACACACTATTGCATGACGAGAGGCTTAAGGCGAACGAGGACAGGCTCCGCCTCGACCACCAACAGGAACGTGACCGTTGGGTTCCGCGTCCCCTCTTCTACTCGGACCGCAAAGGCGACCCCCTCAATCTCACCTACGGTTGCCTACACACTGGCGATGTACCAAAGTACCGCCCTGTAGCTCGTGAGTCGTAAATCGTCACGCACTCGAACAGCTAATCATGCACAAGACGGCAAGCATATCCTTGGTCTTAATAATTCCTGGACCGTCTCCCACAAAGTCGGAGAAGGTATTCAGATTACCATCGGCCAGCGCAAGGTACTCTCCTTTGTCCCAATCTCATACCCCTTGTTCAGAATCCCCCTCAGCAACCTTCTCTCTCCCACCCAGGCTCAAGCGCCCTTCTTGTGGCGCCTTCCCGGCGCCTCGTTGCTTCCGCTGACAAATACAAGTACAAGGAGGTCGACGGATTTCTGCGCCTCACCTCCCATACCAATCCAAGTGCTGATGGGCTCTTTCGGCCGACCTCCAGGGGCGATCCAATTTCTGATTCGGAACTATCTGCATCTGACGCAGGCGCAGAATGCTCGGATGACGACCAGGCACCCACTCTCACGTCCCATCAGCTAACGATCAAAACCCTGGAGGATACGCTCATTTCCGATCCATCCTCTGTCCAGACGTGGCTGTCCTTGGTTGCGCAGTCCATTTCCGTCGTGCCACTCGCGTCCAAAAATGCCAACAAGGTTCGATCCGAAATAATCCTTTCAATTCTTTCACGCGCCAGGGAAGCCCACCCGTCCAATCTCCGTTCACCCGCTCTCCTGCTCAAGTACCTTCGTGCGGGGGAGGAGCTTTGGAATCACCCCAAACTCGACGCTGAATGGGAGGATGCTCTCCAAATGGCTGGCATCGATATCTGGCTCGAGTGGCTCGAGTGGCGCATTCGCACTGGTATGCGAGGTATTGACCAGGTTGTGTTGGACGCAGCGCGTGCATTAAGGGCGTTAGATGGTTCAGAAGACAGTGAACTTGATAAATTACGTATCGTGTGGCGAGTGGCCGTTGCGTTTCAAGAGGCAGGTGCGTTATTAGCAACTGAGATTGCTTTCATGCGTTGACTCGACCGTGACTCTTGCACAGGTTTCCACGAACGTGCCACAGCGCTCTTCCAGGCGCAGGCGGAGCTGTACGTCTCTAGACACTTGTCAGAATGATTGATCGTTTATTGAATGAGCAGTACGTTTGAGGTGCCCCAATCGTTGTATGGACTGCCTGTTGATACGCAACTTGACTCATTGGAGGAATTCTGGGAATCAGAGGCACCCCGGGTTGGCGAACCTAATGCCAAAGGCTGGTCCGCATGGGTCTCCGGTGGAAAGCCAAAAGCTATTGTGTCAAGTTCAACAACACCTATGGATATTGACTCTACGTCAGCCGATCCACTTGTCAGATGGTATACCGACGAGACCCGCGCAGACCTTGTCTCACGTATTCCAGCACGCTACGAGTCGGGTGGCTCCGACCCATACGCAACCGTATTACTATCGGATGTCAAGGCACTTTTACTCCCACTTACGACTAAAAAGGCCAAAGATGCGTTTCGCCTTATATGGCTCTCCATCATGGGACTCCACATTCCCGGATTTGCCAACACCCTCGCCGATGACACATGGGATGACCGATGGACACATGCGCATCTTGCCACCGCATCTCGTCTTTCTTGCTTGTTTCCGCAAGCGGGAAGAGCACGGCCGGTCTTTGCTGACTCGCACGCTGGCGTGCTTGTTGGAAGACAGCGAGAATATGGATCTGCATTTGGACCTGTCAAAGATTGGGGGTTTGAGGTACTTGGACCACTGGAGTGGGTGGGGAAAGAATATTGGAGAATGTGGACGGCGAAAGATGTTCAGGGAGTGAACGAAGAGTTTGTAAGGACCATATTCCACCAGCTGAGATGCGGCACGGAAGATTACCAATGGGATGTGTATGCATTGGCCTTCGAGGGGGCGATCAACATGAAGAGGTTGGTCGTATTCGACTTCCCATGACGTATGCTGACATGGAACCGTACAGTGCGCTGAAGCTCTCGCGGACGCTCTTGTCACATGCGCCTGACTCGCTACCGCATTGGGCAGCTCATGCACGACTAGAGCGGATGCGTGGGCGGATTGAAGATGCACGGAAAGTGTATCAAACAATCCTCATTTCAACGCGTCATTCGCCCACGCAAGCGTTTATCGGACAGCTGTGGTGGGATTGGGCCGAACTGGAATGGTTAAATGGTGACCAAGATGTCGCACTTCGTGTCATCATGCGCTCGGGAAACGTGGATGGGGCAGGGGGGATGATGGTTCTAAGAGCAAAGCGTAACTTGGAAGACATCATGAACGCTACCCATGGACTATGGAAGGATCGGGAAGCTTGGGTAAAGCTACGAGCACTGATAGATTTGCTGACAGGTTCATCATTGTCTACTATGCTGTCGATCTTTGATTCGCAGCTCGTTGGGACTGGGGAGGGATCGGGAGAGAGCATGATGGTAGCATCGCTCATGATACTGCATAATCATGGAGTGATCTTGCGGACTCCTACGCCACCGATAATTCTGCGGGATCGACTGCAAGTAGCGATCAGAAAGTACCCGAGCAATACCATTGTGCTCGGGATGTTCCTGGAGGCGGAGAAGGGGTACGGAGTGTGGGGGAGAGTGAGGAGCCAGCTAGGAGAAGGAGTAGCGGACGGAAGCAAGGTGGAGAAGGGGGTTTCGAGACGCGCTGCCGAAGTATGGGTGGCAGGATGGGAGAAGGGACGCTGGGAGGCTGAGATAGAACGGACGAGGAACGGACTAGTGGCAGCAATGGAGAACGAGAGGTGAGAATGTGTCCCGTCAACGGAACCCTTGGTGAGTATTGACATATGACCAGGACACGGAACAGCAGCATCATGTGGCGGATCGCACTGGAGTTTGAGATACGGACCGGACAGATGCAACGGGCCAAGAGCCTGCTCTACAGGGCGGTCAGGGAATGTCCCCTTGTCAAAGGTATGATAAACTGGTCACATTCATGATCGTTGGGCTAATACATGACACAGGACTCTATCTACTTGCATTTGGACCGCTCAGGGGGGTATTTACAGAACGGGAGCTCGGCGGGTTTGTGGAGATTATGGCGGAGAGGGGACTGCGTGTACGAAATGGTTTGGAGGAGTACGGATGGGAAGGGAAAGTGGAGGAAGAGGAGGAAGAAGCGGGGGAGGAGGAGGGGGCGGAGGAGGAGGAGGAGTTGGTTGTCGGTGTTGGTGT